>OX381704.1:122684003-122817351 GCA_947462335.1 Harmothoe impar | reverse complement strand
ACTACAAATTGAGAGTCCATCCAGTACAAATGTCATTATCAACAAAAAAATTTCAAACAGACTACTCATCTCAGCTTACAGTAAAAATAATCATGCCACTTATCTTAAAGGTTACATAAATAAACACATAAAAATCAGTTAACTATTCATTCCCTATGTGCTGTGGTCACAATTATATTGAAATAAATATGAAAACTTATTATATTATTCATACTGAAAGGCAGGTAGGGTCAATGACTTGTAAATCACCTCTATCCAGTCAGTGGTACAATTGTGTTCTGGATCCAGGTAGAAATAATAATGTGTTATGTTAAAAACCTCATATGGGGATTTCCAATAAAGGACTACAAGTTTTACTCTCAGATGGTCAAACATGTCTGGACGGTCCTGCTGTCACAGACTCCTAGCTTACTGTCCACAAGGGTCAACGTGGTCTGACGGTCCTGCTGGTCACACACTCCCTAGCTTACTGTCACAAGGTCAACGTGTCCTGACGGGTCTGCTGTCACAGACTCCAAAACTTACTGTCCACAAGGGCAACATGGTCTGACGGTCTGCTGTCCACAGACTTCAAACTTACTGTCACAAGGGGCAATATGTCTGACGGTCTGCTGTCACAGACTCCTAGCTTACTGTCACAAGGTCAACGTGTCTGGCGGTCTGCTGTCACAGACTCTTAGCTTACTGTCACAAGGTCAACATGTCTGACGGTCTGCTGTCACACACTCCTAGCTTACTGTCACAAGGTCAACATGTCTGACGGTCTGCCGTCACAGACTCCAATCTTACTGTCACAATCTTAAGCTGTTGTACAAAAGTTTGCACACTTACTGTCACAAGGTCAAGGCTGTGTGACAGCCCGGGTGACTCAGCAGGACAGCTGTCAGACCCACGTCACGATCTGTCAATCTGCGGTAATGATGCTGACTAAGGAGAGGCTCGTTGAGACAAGACAAGTAAGGCAGGTGTCAACTAGAAAACGACCTGCTGTCACAAAGCAGATTCCTTAGCATTCAATCCCCAGGGGGCCACTCCCTATCTATTCTATAGTCACCGCGAGAAGTATCCTGGATGTGGGTAACCACAAAATATGACAGCAAAAAAAGGCAAAACTTCGACTCAAATGGTCTTTTCTTCCGTTGGTATTCCTGCTCATGTAACAAAGTAGGGCGGTATCCCTTTTGTGGGTAGCAATTTGGCATAACATACAAATCTTACCTAAATTTCGTGCTGATTATGAATTTTCATGTTGCCAAATTCTCACATCGACCATGAGGGGTAAAACGGGCCATAATCCAAAATGGCCACCAAATTACCATAAATCAACCTCCAACAGCATTCATTTGCCCCCAAAAGAATTCAAACCTTACCCATCCCCCCTTAATTGATGCCTGGGATCACACTAGTGATATTTGTTTGTTGCTAGGATGAACGGTTGCCTAGCAACTGCCATCCTTAATAGCTTTTTCCTAAGCAATACTCAATTTTAATCATGCCTACCCCCACTAAATTTATGTTAAGAATTTCAAAGATGGTATTCATTTGTTGCTAGGGTCATTGGTTGCCTAGCAACAGCCTTTCTAAATAGCTATTTCCTTAGCAACACATGTTTTAGGGGCTCAATTTTGATCATGTCTACCCCCCCCCCCCAAAAAAAAATGTATGTTTAGAACTTTAACAGTGGTATTCCATTTTTGCTAGTATCATTGGCTGCCTGCCAACAGCTATTCTAAATAGCTATGTCATTTTGGATCTTGGCCCATTTCACCCCTTATGGTCAACGTGAAAATTTGGCAACATGAAATTTAGGTCTAATTTATATATTTTGCCAAATTGCTACCCAAAAAAGGGATACCCCTACATAAGCAGGTATACTAGGGCCCATTAGTAGACCTTTCCCTGGAAATTGTGTTTGCACATGGTAACTAAATATGCGGGAGTGCCCCCCCCCCCCCTCGGCATTCAAAATAGCTCTGCTGTCACCCCCTCCCCCTGATCCCCGCGCTGATTACAAAAACCACTCAGAGTGAGCCAGGACGGAGGTTAGACGTCAACTCAGCCCGGGCCAGGTGTCACAGCTCAGACATTCAGATGTCACAACTGCCACTTACTGCTGTCATAACTGTCACACACTGCTGTCATAACTGTCACACACTGCTGTCACAACTGTCACACACTGCTGTCACAACTGTCACTTACTGCTGTCACAACTGTCACTTACTGCTGTCACAACTGTCACACACTGCTGTCACAACTGTCACACACTGCTGTCACAACTGCCACATACTGCTGTCACAACTGTCACTTACTGCTGTCACAACTGTCACACACTGCTGTCACAACTGTCACACACTGCTGTCACAACTGTCACAACTCTTCATGCCAGGTCTAACATGGCCAGTGCTGCTGTCACAATGGTTCACGCTGCGTATACCACACTAAACCCTGCTGTCACAGATATAAACTCTGCTGTCACAGATATAAACCCTGCTGTCACAGATATAAACCCTGCTGTCACAGATATAAAACCTGCTGTCACAGATATAAAACCTGCTGTCACAGATATAAAACCTGCTGTCACAGATATAAAACCTGCTGTCACAGACATAAAACCTGCTGTCAGCCGCGGTTGTTCCTTTAGCCTCGGGGCTGCACCCAACGCACCCCACAAGGTCAGGGGTAATTAGGGCGATTTGTATCTGTACCACGATAAGATCATTGCCCGGAGCGGAAGTGAGGGACAGGAGTCAGGGACCTGCTAATAGCTGGTAGTGGGGAGTACTCTGTACATGTACTGCCAGTTGTGTGGTTACCGTAAAGCCCACATATAAGCAGAACTCACATGTCAGCCACACCTACACCTTGGGAATATCATATAAGCCGAAACAGAGGTTTCATTATGGCCACTTTAGTACTGTAGTGTACATCTAAAAACTCATGTATAAGTCGCACACTGACTTTACTCTGATCCTCTAAGCCGCACTACCGATCCGACTGGCGTGCTAGCCGCAGCCTGTACACAAGGTTTTATGGTCGTTCATAAAATCAGGTTGTAATGCTGATAGTCTCATTACTTGGTGACAGGTTAACAACCTTAATACTACATCATCAAATAGCACCATGTTAACCCCCCCCCACCTACCCCCCCCCAACCACCCCCCCCCCCCCACACACACACAGGTTAACAAGCTTAATACTACATCATCTAATAGCACCATGTTAACCCCCCCCCCCCACCTACCCCCCCCAACCACCCCCCCCCCACACACACACAGGTTAACAAGCTTAATACTACATCATCTAATAGCACCATGTTAACCCCCCCCCCCCACCTACCCCCCCCCCCCCAACCACCCCCCCCCCCCCACACACACACAGGTTAACAACCTTAATACTACATCATCAAATAGCACCATGTTAACCCCCTCCCCCCACCTACCCCCCCCCCCTCAACCACCCCCCCCCCACACACACACAGGTTAACAGCCTGAAAACTACATCATAAAACAGCACAACATTAACTCCCTCCCATCCACACACACACATACACCGTTATACCCTATGTCAGACTTCCTGGCAAGGACGCTGACTGTGAGGTCATTATTATCTCAATTTTTGGTATCAATTAAAACATAGATACCACTCCCTGCAATCTAGTACATCTTTGTATATTGCACATTAACACCAGCCACTGATAAACTATACCCCTTGGAACTGGACCATTAAACTCATCTTTAACAACCCTCAGCGGTCATTTTATGGTTCAGGCTAGCACCCCTGCAGGGATGTGGGCGACTTCCTCCAGGGGCTCTAATATCTGATGCCCTTACCCTGCTGTGCCCTCATTAAGAAATCTCTTTGGCGGCCTTGCCAGCTAGTCTGACATAAGGTATACCCCTATCCCACCCATACAGATACTATACCTTACAGGTTAACAACCTTAACACTACATCATTAAATAGCAGCATGGTAACCCTACACCCCCCTCAGTTTGCATCTACACCCAATACACACCATACCAGAACCAACATAATGACAAGAGAACCTGTCTAGCATAAGTGCCAGTGTCACATATTCATGATGGTATGGTAATACTACTGTCATTAGTGGCTGGATTGGTCATTTGTTACCTGAGAGGGTCACAGTGCTGACTGATACTCAGTGGCCCTGGGTGTCGGCGTGTTAAGGCAGCTGTCTAGGATGAAAAACGGACCCACTGCGCATCTCATTGCACATACCAGAGGGCAGGTTGGCATATGTTCCTTTAGCCGGATAACATGATGTGCATAGCCTTATGCACTTACACAGGAATTTCTCTATCAATACACTAGGGGTCAGTAGTGGGCCAGTTAATCAACATGTACTCTCCCAGCATAGGGCTCTTTCACTATAACACTTTAATTATCCACACAAAACCTGACAAGTTGAATTTAGGTTAGTAACTTTTATTGGGGTTTATGTACATCGAGATAGGGAGGGAGGTTTAGTGAACTTATCGCAACGTTTCGTGTATATTTAATACACTTCTTCAGGCGGTATAACGCTTTAAGTATAGGCCTCATGGCAGAATGTTGAAAAAAAACTAAAATAATGCACAGGACCCTATTGTAAAAGGTAAGTCTTATCATGATCAATATTCCGTAATTCCTATAACCTTTCTTTGCTAAAATGTACAGGTACATTTTACACTATGTTGAGATTAATTTGGAAATGATGGTATGGATGTTTTGTGGGAGTTTAAGCATAATTCAAAAACTTTTGCTACTATTCCTCATTGATTAAAACTATTTTTCCTCTTTGCGCCTAGGGAAATATTTTTAATTTTCAAAATTCTGTATTTAAAAAAATAGCCTGGGACCACCCATATTTCTTTGTGCTATTGGGTTGAAAATGATGCAAAAAACCTGGAGAAAGATTTTGGTGGAAAATCCAAAACTTTTGACCCATTCTAGACAGCCACCTTAATTCAGCATTTCTCTTCCCAGTCTTTTTGGTACCAAAATGTTTCTGTTAAGAGGCCATAATTAGGAGCACTACACCTGAATGCCCTCCAGAAAACAAATATATCTGGTGGCATGAGATACTTGTCTTTTTACTCTGTTACCATCCCTGAGAGTCATTAAGATAAATTGTCGGTTGATTTACAATTCGCTAATTATAAGTAGCTTTAAGGGTGGTGTGTTGCTGTGGTGCCTGGTTCTTTATGTCCCTCAATGTGTACCTCTATAAGAAGTACCGTAAAACCTCACATATTGGCCGCAGCTAGTACACAAATCAGATCACTGGTGCGGCTTATAGCATCTGCCCAGAGTCGGGGTGCGGCTTATACGAGGTTTTTTTTCTATCATAGTACAGTACTAAAGTAACCAGAATCAGAGCACTAGTGCGGCTAATAGGATCTGCACAAAGTCTAGGTGCGGTTTATAAGTGAGGTTTTACGGTAGAATAATGTACAGCACTAATTGCTGCATTAGCTCTACACGCGGCACTAAACGGGTGATTTCTACACGCCCCCGGGCGCTGCGGAAACCACCATGCCCCCTGGTGGGAAGGCCACTTCCTATCTCATAAACATGCCTCCAAGAACCTGATCTGTTCTTCTCTTCTTTTTGTTATTTACTATTTTAGGTTCTAATCATCTTCATAAATAAATTGATTAAGTGTGTGAAAAAAGCCTCTAAATAACATTCGTGCTTGAGTCTATTAGTCCTTCAAGGAGAGCAGAGTACCTTAATCCACTATTCCCTCTGTCTTAAGCTGCAAGTATGTGCAAACTCAGGCATATTAAGCTGTCCACATGATGTTTGTTTACCAGTTACCAGTGGTATTGTACACCAGTTCAGCAGTTACCAGTGGAATTGTACACCATAGATCAGCAGTTACCAGTGGTATTGAACACCAGTTCAGCAGTTACCAGTGGTATTGTACACCAGATCAGCAGTTACCAGTGGTATTGTACACCAGATCAGCAGTTACCAGTGGTATTGTAGACAAATTCAGCAGTTACCAGTGGTATTGTACACCAGTTCATCAGTTACCAGTGGTATAGTGTCTCAGCACTGTGGACTGTGTGTCGTGTAGTGGGGGGTTTAGAGCTATGGGGCATGTAGCAGGGAGTGACATGTATGGTCCGGGTGTGATGTATACAGGTAATTATACAGCCGTAATGTGGGGGTATTAGCAGTAACCACCGCCTCACCCACCGCCCCCCTCCCCCTCACCCACCGCCCCCCATCACTGCAGCCATTGTTTTATGATGCTATCTCCCCCTCCGTGACCGCTCAGACAAATCACACACGCCGCACGCTGAACACCCACCCCACCACGCCCCATCGTACGCTAAAAACCCACCCTCCAAGTCTAAGCTAGTCTGTGTCACTGACACTAGGTGGTCTGGCTGCGGTCAGTCCCTGGCTGCAGCGGCCATCTTGAATAGCAGGGAGTTCCCTGGTTTTTTGCTGACTCAACTCGCACCATGTAAGGGGTTATACAGATTGGTGGAATTCACAAGATCAAACAGTTAGAAGATGAACACTGTTAGAAGTAAGTATTGTATACCTACAGCAAAAGTTGCTGGCAACTTTTGTTCCAGTTTATTTTGCTGTAGGTGTACAGCAACTGACTTGCTGTATATGTACAGCAACTTCTACTATAAATTTACAGCAACTTTTACCGTACATCTACAGCAAACGTTGCTGGCAACATTTGTTCCAGTAGATTTTGCTGTACATGTACAGCAACTGGGTGCTGTAAAGTTACAGCGACTTCTGCTGTAGGTTTCATATTATTTTTACCATCAATTTATATGCATGCATGGGGAGTACTTTCCTGCATAATAGTCCATTATCAGCTAGGATAATACACACTACACAATGTAATGGTTTAATCCTACATTGATACAGCTGAACTGTATGTGATACCAGCTTTTTCCTGGTCCAGGTACTTAAGCATTTAACTTTTCCTTCCAATGTGGTGTCTATTCTATACTTCTGCTGTTTTTTGTATTGTTCAACACAATTATGCAAATATCAATACACTTTATGATAACTGCATTTAGTCTCTCTCATCCATTCTTATTCTGCAATGATTTGAGAGTTTGTGAGGCTTTATTTGACTCTGGAAAGGGTTGGGTGAAATAATTACTACAAAAATGGTATATTGCTGCCACCTAGTGGCAGAAATCTACAGCAGAATGTACTGTAAATCTGCAGCAACATTGCTGGAGACCCAATTTACAGTACATAATGCTGTACATAATTATACAGCAAATAGTACTGTAATGCCAGCTACGACAAAAAGTGCTGTAAATGTACAGCATATTGCGTTGTTTAAATACAGTAACTTTTTTGCAGTGAATTTATAGATGATCACGTGTTAATGACGTCACATGCCTATATATGGTCGCCTCTATAAAGACCAGGTGACACAGGCCCACTGTGCATCCCTTAGTTGTCTTACAAATACTGTAAAACCTCTCTGATAAGCCGCCCTTGCGGGCTTGATTCGGCTTATGGGATTATTTGAATGATAGGGGTTTGCTTTTAAGGTAAGTTTTTTCATCAATTATAATTATTATATTTTAACCATTTTTATATTATATCATAGTTTAACCAGCTTATGATATGCTCTCATAGCGGAGTGTTGGCATATAAGGAAGGTCGGCTTATCGGGAGGTCTAAGTTGATTGTTGTCTATTAGCCTGCTTAAATAAAGAATGTCCCTCTGTGCCTGTTTATTTGGGGTCATGATGCCATCATGCAGTGCTAAAACATGGATGCATGAGTGCAATACTAACTCACCAGTATTCATGATTCATTACAATAGAAAGGTATGATACATTAAAGTACTGTGCTACCCTTAACGGGGTAAACACTAGTTCATGTACAGCGGAGGTTTATGGCAGTGATTAGCTATAGAGAATGAGTGGCTACATTCAAAGGGCAGTCACAGCTCATTGGGGGCCCTTGGGACCAGTCATGTTTGAATAGGAGTAAATAGAACATGTAAATGAAGCCTAGAAAAAAGTATGGAATTTGTAAAGGTTATTCATTTTAGTTGAAAATGATTTTTGGGCGCTAATTATCAGCTGAATTATCTTGAGTAAGTATATTGTTGACATTATAAATATGTGGTTGGTTTATCCTTTCTGGGCTCATTATCAGAAAACATGTAACAGGAATAGAATCAGGATCCCGCACCATAAAGTGCCCATACATTACTGCAGTAGTTTATGGTGCATGGTTCGGAACTAGTCGAGGAGCATCATAAAACCTCGTAGATGACAAAATAACATGCGATGAGGCGAGCCATCAGAATCCAAGAGAGCAGGGATACATCAGGTACATCAAAAACAAGGGACATCAGGCTTGTTCACAACCAGACTGTTAATCTACATACCAACGCATTGGGTAAACACACATGTGTGTATCAAACAACCCTGTAAGGGCTGTAAATGGCCGCAATGTGTTATTTGTCGTCATGAGTAGACTGCAGTCATACATAGGTACTGACCATGTGGGGCTGGTGCACTCAAAGTGTCAACATCACGCATTAAAGGGGGGGCTAGCACGGCTAAGACTACCCACCTTAATGAGTCATGTGACCTCAATAGCAGCGCCCTGATTGGTCGATTGGGGCCACTGGTGCCTGTGTGCTTGGTAAGAACTCAGTTGGCAGGTACCCATCTTTGCTAGGAACGGTGCTAGCACCCCTTTAAGCCCTTCTGAAACCAGGGTTGTATTCATGCATCAGCATGACAAAGGGTACAGCTGAAGCAGGTACTGGCCGCCTAACGTCAGCTGACACCCGACTGGTACCCGCGGGTGCCCCCAGGAGGTCTCTAATATGGGCCTTTCACATTGTAATCAGATAATGCAGAAGTGCCAAGGTTTTGATTTATGGGAAAAAAACACATTTATTTAGTTTCTAATTCTGACTTCAAAAAGACACAGAAGACTTTCTTCTCATCGGAATTTAATTTTTTTTACAGATAATTAATCCCCAATGTGTCCTCTCTACATCTAAAATGCAACAACCTCAAAATAAACAAAAAATAAACAAAAAGTTGTCTTTAATGTCCATATCGCCAAATCAAACACACTATTTATTAGAACTTCTTGTATTATTTGTCCAGATATATATCCAGATATATACCATCCACCTATCTTAAGCCACATGGAAATGAATCAAGTCATGATCAGCATTAAAAGAGCTTTACAGTGGTATATTTGGTTACTCTCTACTCTGTATACTTCTCTCACAATATCAATATTCAAGAATTAAATAGAAAATAACTAGGTTTCAGGTCCCCAGTTTGCCTTCCTGACCTATAGAGTGAACACATGACGCCTCAGGGGACCCATGGGTACTGGTGAACACATGACTTACTGGTCAGCCTACAAGTGTCTCTTGCAGACACCAGTATCTGTCGAATTTTTAAAGGGCCATGTTGATTGTGTTGGATATTAAAAGTGCCGTGTCGCCGTGTCGGTCGTGTTGGATTTTAACCCGTATAGTGACAGCAGTCTGGGAGATGAGGCTTTCACCAACACGAGTCGTCAAGAATCCCGCTGTAGCCTGTGAACACGTGCTAAGACAAAACAGCCTAGATCTGTCCAATATACCAGGGGTCTCCTCAATAATAAATCTAATCCTGGATCAAAAACTATATTGATGAAGTTGTTAGTAAAGCTGATGTGACATTGAGGATGTCAGTCGTGTAAATCAGGGCTCCGTCCACAAAGGTCGTGAAGAAACATGACGTGACGCGACGATGATGACTTTATGTGGTGCAGCACGGCATTGTGGGAAGGGGTCTTTAACCTGGATATGCCTGTAACACCCGCAGAGCGCTCAACCACGACATGTCTAGTATCAATTAATCAATTAATGTATTAATTAATTAATCATTGCATTATTTCCTAGTAGGTAAATGTACCAGGGAGGCATCCATGCATCATGCCCATCCCCCTGTAGTGTAGCATTGGAATGATGCATGAATGCAGCACTGTCGCATGCACTTATAGGACTGCATTCAAGCATCATGACAATAAAGAGTATGGCACATTTAAGCGGTATGCGGCCCTCAGAGGGGTGACCTAATTAGCTGTATTAGCTGATGGATTTGTGGGAGGCGAGGTGGGCATACATCATGTTCTGCATATAGGAGTGGTTCTAAGTACCCCTGTTAGGTCCGCAGGGTGCTGCTATGAACAGATCTGTCATCAGTCACCTCTTCTGTTGCTTGCATGTCTGGCTTTCTGTTGGCTTCTTCAGTTTATATAATCTGTTTAATCCCCAAATTTGGGATAAAATGCAGAGTTGGCCGTATTTTGCAGCTAGGTTGCCTGAAAGCATCTTCTACATTTTGTTCAATGACTCAATGATGACATAGGAGAGGGCAGCCATCATATAGGCATGTAGGAGGCATGTTTCCGGGCACGGTGAGCCCCTTAGGGCCGGCATGATGATGATTAGCACGGAATGATGATGACTGACGATGAGACGGGAGCTTAACCTGATTAGCTGATGTGTGTGTGGGGAGCCGTATATCATGCTAAAGTGACATGGTCCGATGATTAGGGCTAAAAAAATGAAGTTCGTTAAAAATGAACCACAATGTTCCCTATGGCCATACTTCATGTGCTCAGACTTTATTTAATCTCATTCCCTTGAATTCAGCTCATGAATTTGACTAATTATCAGATTATAGCTCAATTTACTATTTTTGGAGTGCACGCTATAATTCCCCCATTGAAAATACAATATAAAATGCTATACTTGGGCCACATCTGAACCTCTAATTGGGTTCTCATTGCCCATAGATGACATATTTGGCCCTATCCTCCAAATATGATATTGTACTAACATTTGAAACAGATTTTAGCAGGATTTAAAATATGAAAACAAATCGGTCCATGTCAATTTAAGTATGGGACTGGTTCTGTGTGACGCATTGTACATATAGCTCTGCACGGGGGACACGGTAGTCATTTACCATGGGCATTTATACACTAACTAGCTGTAGTCTTGGGATATGGAGTCTATGCTAAGCAGAATAGGGCCAGCTTGGACATGAGTCGGTGATACCCAAGCCGACCCAACTGGCTATTGACTGTATGGGTATGCAAAAGGCGGCAAAACATGGAACTAATATATCTATTACTGTAAAACCTCGCGTATTGGCAGCACCCCTAACTTCGCAAATCATATAAGCCGCAGGAGGGTTCTGAAAATTCTTTATTTGGTACTGTACTATATATATAAAAACTCTCGTATAAGCCGCACCCTATATAGACATGTTTGGCATCAAAAGAAAGCTGAGTATGATTCGCGTACTAGCCGCTGCTTGTACGTGAGGTTTTACGGTACTCTCTGGACACCATCTCTCTTTCTGTCTGTCTCTCTTTCTCTGTGTCCCTCCCTGCCTCACTGTCTCTCCCTCTCTGTTTCTCTGCTTGTCTCTCTTTCTTCTGCTCTGTTCCCATATCTCTTGTTCCCATATCTACCTTTTTAACCGTTTAACCGGTTAACTTTTCCAAATATCCAGTGCCATGAATAGGTATGAGAGCGAGGCTATAACCTTTCTCTTTCTGTCTCTTCCTCTCCTGGCTCTTTGTCCTCTCTAGGTGTTGTTTCTCTCACTCTCCCCTCCCCCTTTCTCCCCTCTAAAGCTCTCCCCTGCTGCCAGTCTGTCTGTCTGTAGGTCTGTAGTTCTGTCTCTGTCCCCCGCCCTGTCCCCCTCTGTCCATCTACATTGTATAAAGCTATGTAAAAATGTTATGACATCCTTTAAAAAGATTCTTTACAAATTCAGTTTATTGTTCTTTACTCTGAGAAAAATGTTAAAGTTGTGTTTCAGCGTTGAGCCATGTAGTCCACACAATGGGTGAGATAACAGATGTGTGGTCATACTTTAGTTCACAGGGTACATGATCTCACAGAATTCGCTAAAATCAAAAATCCGAATTTTAGTAAGCTACAATATGCAATAAATACCAAATCTTTTTTATCTTCACCTTTCTCTTGAATATAAATACCTTCACAGTGACCCAGCTTGGAGACAGTCATGTCCTCAAAGATCAGGAACTTCATCAATGAGGAACTTTACAATTATCACACATCATTAATCAACACAGAGCAAAGTGAGTGGATGTATGCTATTGTGCGGACAAGGACAATCACATTGAGATCCTCCCCTCCCCAGTCAGGTGTGCAGTCGTATACATAGTGTACGTGTGTACAGGTGTGTTGTGGGGGGGGGGGGGGGGTGGGGGTGTTGGGGGGGGGGGGGGCGACCACCAGAGTAACAGCTATAGGTACCTGTGTGTTCTGACAACTCGCTGTGTCCATGTAATCTCACGTCACAACAAGGCTCCACCCTGCAGTGTTTTATGTCACAACAACCCCACACACGGCCGCACTGAGCGGAGAATAACCCGCCGTGTAGCTCTACAATAACCCGCAGTATAGCTTCTGTATACCCTTACAATAACCCGCGGTATGGCCGCTGTATACCCTTACAATGACCGGCGGTGCGGCTGAATGAGCTCTGTATGCCTGAACCACCACCACACACAGGGGACCCTGACCAGTGAATAAGCAGCACAATAATCTGTGTGTGCTGGGACAGATTACAGGATTAGGGACAGATTAGGGGATTAGCACCCGTGTAATGTCATTACACCTACACAGGGGATCCGGGAGGGTGCGGGGAGTGGGAGGGATGACGCGAGGTGCGGGGAGGGTGTGGCGGCACTTTGAGGCTGTTTGTGGTGTGTGTGCAGGGTGTGAAGGGATTAAGGCTCAAGTAGGAGATCACTGACTTAACACAACATGGCCAACAGGCTCAGCGACACCCAAACGGCCGACTTAACGACACCAAAACAACCGAAGCCATGTCCACATCATGCCCCACACATACTGCCCTAGTGGGGGCTTCCATCAAGGCAAATATCATCCTTTATGTATATCCTGTGTTATTGGCAATAAAATCATTTTTTCAAACCTAAAAGAAAAATATGAATCAGACAGTCAAGCAGCCACAGTAGCAGACTGAAGTTTTAAAACCACCCATCACTTTTGAGACTTTTTGGCAAATCTTTCACCTTTACATTGTTTAGATCATCAGAATAAACACCCATCAAATGGAATTGAATTGTAATTGAATTAACAAATGCATTGCCTTTTTCAAAAAAAACTAAAATTCACAATTTAATTTAAATAGGCTGAAATTCACTGAAACTTTCGCAGTACTACTAGCCAGCAGTGTGAAGGACAATGTATCAAGTTCCAGACTCAGCTAGAAGGGCAGTGGAGATAACAGATTCGACGAATTTGTAGAACTGCGAACTTTCACAAAATATTGCCAGGTAGACATGAGGTATACGCAAGGGGAAAATGTTAATTTCTTGTGTAATCCTGCTGCATGACACTGAGTTACCTGCATGCTAGTGGCCTTGACCTTAACCCTTTCCCTACCGCTTTACTTTTGAAAGATTGTTCCCAACCACCGGGGACATTGCAGATGAATATGTCCTATTAAAACCGGCACTACACTACAGATAGTGCCCTGGTACTGCATATATGCAGTATCGGTTTTTGGGTACTAAAATACAGTACTGCATATATGCAGTATCGGTTTTACAGTGGTACTGCATATATGCAGTATCGGCAGGGAAAGGGTTAACCACCGGCCCTAAGCCATGGGAATATGCACTTATGCAAGTATGTGCTCCCTGGCTTACTGGCTAAGGTGTATTGGAGACATGATTTACACCTTTCTGACAAGAGGACATAGTATATATGTTAAATATTTTTGGATTGATTCAAAGATTCTTACTCTTTGTTTCATAGCAGTAGCTACATAGGGAAGCTCTGTTGCACTGTAGCGTTTTTTCAAGGGTATTTTATATTTTAGATGCTGCCCAGAGGCAGCAATGGCCCTGAAAGGGTTAAGGGGTTAAACGCTCTGGACACAGAATACAGGGTGAAACCTGTGGTTAGCGGTACCGACTAATATATTCAGATATCCGGATACAATCAGCTGTTAGCCTTATAGGGTTAATGTATGCAGCAATATGGATACCATCTCCTGTTTACCCACAGAGGGTTAGTACATTCAGCATCAGCAAACAGCCCGCGATCGGGGAAACCTTTGAAGGCGTCAACTTCAAAGAGAGTCGCTGATACAGCCCTGATATTACACTGACAAGGGACGAATGGAGGCAGAGAAAAGGTAGAGGGGGGGTCAGGGGGTGTATAGGGGGTGTATAGGGGTATATCACAGGGTATATAGGGGGCAGGGGGAGTGATGGAGTGCTGGGGAGGTCTGCAGCTCAATGGAATGGGGCGATATGGGTGGGAGCACTTGTGGACAATTTAAGTAAAGCTTGAATTCCACTGACAATATTTTTGAGGTAACGCTGAACTTCTGAAGAAGCCAGGTGCATTCCCAACCTAGAGGAACAAGCAGTAACTGGCAGGAAGTAGAGTGAGCAGTAACTAGCATCTAACCTTCTAATTGGAAATGCCACTGCAAGATAGCAATAATGTCTAAGCTGTAGAAGGTATGGGGGGGGGGGTCATTATGGAGCAGAGGATACAACAGAGAGCCTCTCTGATGTGTTCAAAGTTCTTGCAGATGAATTGAACTGCTGGTAGATTCTTGCTCTTGAAATCAGACTGTATACCTTAACATAGGCCTCGGTCACCTGTTAGTGGATAAGGATGGCCATATGCATACAGAGATGTGCTTGACCTCGGCGGGCGGTGCCATCTTGGTACAGAATGTTGAACGGTAACGACCAACAAAGGAGGTGCCCGTGTAGTGACACACTGGACGTGCTACAGATAAGATTTATGTGAGCTCCATACAGACCTTGTGGTTTGTAGTGGGGGACAGCTTGTAGGGGGGGGGGGGGTAGGGGGCAGGGGTGACAGAGAGATCTTGTGATGAGAGGCTAGTGATCTCCAAGCAATCCCGAAGCCATACTCAATATAAAGCCACTAAAAAGAGGTTTCTTGACACCACGTGCATCATAGAGAACTATCTCTATTTTTAAACAATTTTAAACAAAGATCTGGACAGATGATGGACAAGTATGGAGTATTGGCAAGTATTTGGTTTCAAATTCAAACTGATAGCAGCGATAATGCAGTGGGCTAGAAATAATTTGTATTCCCACAACTTTCACATGCCTTTAAACTCGGTTGCTGAGTTGTCCCATAGAACTGTGTGACAATACTTGGGGGAGGATGTGTTGGGTCTATATCATTGTCCCTCCCAAAGCCACCAAATGACCACTCCCTTTGACCTAAGGGGTGCAGAAGGGTCCCACCTCAGGCCGAGAAGTCGGCGAAATTAAGGGCTCCAGGTCACAAAGGCGATTTTTAGACCATTTATTCTATGGCCAAATTTGTCAATAAGTCGCCAGGTTTTGTAATTATTGTACCAGGTCGCCAGGTCGCTTGGAAAACACCCCAGGTTGCCAGGTTGTTTTTTGCTCATCTGGAGCCACAGCTAATAAACTCCTTATGTTGGACTTACAAAGCCCAAAACGTCCATGGGCAATGGAATGACCGTACTACTAGAAGGATAGTAACTGAATGCGTGGTCAGGACAAACTCTAGATGAGTGTGTAATAGAGTGCTTATTGAGGGTAGATGGGTACCACGAGGGGTAGGGGTACTACAGGGGGTAGGGGGGGGGGGGGGGGGTGAGGTACTATACTACAGTGAATGCCTGCCATGAGTTATGTGACGTGCCCCCTCCTGACTCCACCCTGAGCCTACTTCTGATGGAACCCCTGCTGTGCATGCCCGATGATCTCTGGGGTCACGGCAGCCATCTTTTAATGGTGGCCATCTTTTAATGGTGGCCATCTTGTACGGGGGCCATTTTGTATGGTGGCCATCTTGAATGGTGGCCATCTTGTACGGTGGCCATCTTGTATGGTGGCCATCTTGAATGGTGGCCATCTTGTATGGTGGACATCTTGTATGGTGGCCATCTTGTACGGCGGCCATCTTGCACGATGGCCATCTTGTACGGTGGCCATCTTGTACGGTGGCCATCTTGTATGGTGGCCATCTTGTATGGTGGCCATCTTGTACGGTGGCCATCTTGTATGGTGGCCATCTTGTACGGTGGCCATCTTGTATGGTGGCCATCTTGTACGGCGGCCATCTTGTATGGTGGCCATCTTGTACGGCGGCCATCTTGTACGGTGGTCCTCTTGTATGGTGGCCATCTTGTATGGTGGCCATCTTGTATGGTGGCCATCTTGTATGGTGGTCATCTTGTATGGTGGCCATCTTGTATGGTGGCCATCTTGTACGGCGGCCATCTTGTATGGTGGCCATCTTGTATGGTGGCCATCTTGTACAGCGGCCATCTTGTACAGCGGCCATCTTGTACAGCGGCCATCTTGTATGGTGGCCATCTTGTATGGCAGCCATCTTGTATGGCAGCCATCATGTATGGCAGCCATCTTGTATGGCGGCCATCTTGTACAGCAGCCATCTTGTATGGCGGCCATCTTGAACAGTGGCCATCTTGTGCAGTGGCCATCTTGTGAGTGATTCGTCAAGTAGCGTAAAGCGGGATCCAGAGGGACCAGAGCCTTACCCCCATCCAGGCCATGTGTCTGTTTGTACAGATATGCCCCCTTTGGCCACTGATAAATGACGTATATGTCATATGTTATTAAATGTATGCAGCTTTCAACTTTTGGGAGACATCATTAGCTAGTAGACTCTCTTAGTAGTATTTGCTCCTTGATATAGCTGATTTCTGAACTCATGTCCCTATTTACAACATTTTATGACGTCATAAAGATAAACACCGTCCTCTAAGGTTGTGTGTAAATGCTATGTTAAGGCACATAAATCAAATTCACATTTACAATTCACTTCCGCAGCAGTTCCCTGATGGCCCCTGATGTATGTTATCATGCACCTTGTAATGACAGCTTCTCAGTAATAGTAATACTTATTATGAGTTATCATTGGATAATGATATACTCTTGAGATAATCATACTTATTTACAATATCATCCTATTTATCGATAATTTATCCGTCATGTACCCTATGTTCCTAGATAAATAGCTGTATTATAACTATTCTGAGACCCCACTCTAACTAAATTGCTCTCACTACTCTGAGCACTGCGGAAGGGGGAACAAAAATGTAGATAAATCTGTAATGCTCATTTTGACTGTGAATGTCTGTATGCACCTACAGATGGTACATTCAGTATGGTAACTCCCTAAGTATGGTATCGTGGGACTCTAGATAGAGGGGTCATTATATTCATTGTTCATCTTGGGAAACTCCCCCTGTTGCCTGTCACAAAGCCAAGATATCCATGTTTGGTCGTGCTTGCTCTCTAGGGACCAGCGAACAGGAAGGGTAAAGTATGATTGAGGTTTTCCTAGAACCCTATCATTGTACGTTGGAAAGAAGTGCCCGTGGTGCCAGGTGGAATTATGATAGGCCATGAACTCAGAGGAGGTTCAATAGGCATAGGAAAGGTTTGGTAACTTCCACCATTGTAAGCTAGCCCCCCAGAACAACTCGATTAGAGTTTTACCATAGAATTAGATTAGAGTATTACTATTAAAAGGATAAGATTAGAATATTATCATAAGAATACACTAGAGTATTGCCGATTTGTTTGTCGTCATAATGAGATTTTTCGTCAATATTTCCGATTGGAGAGGGTGATCATGAATGTCACTAGGTGGTATTTACATACAATGTTGTATGGATCATAATTTGCCCATGACTTCCTGACTTGTTCTGAGTGGTGTTCCTGGACTGGTTGGTTACTGTGGTGGTCGCCCTCCTCACCCCCAGTGTAAAGTCAGGCACTGGGATACAGCATGGACAAGCTGGTTATTGGTGTTTAAACCCAGTCACATCATGTCATGATTTTATATGACTGCTGAACCTTTATTACTGAACACTTAGGCTCATTACCAGTTGTTCAGTATCTTTGATACAAGTAGAACCCGTGTATGTACCTACACTAAAGAGAAACAGGATCGGGTAGTCCATCCCCCTGACATCAGAGTGTCGGTTAGAGGATATCATGAGGTTTTATACCTGTCTGTCTAGAGTAAAGCCAATAATAGATCCTTAATAGACGAAGCCTACATCAGGCAGAGTACAGCCGGTAATAACATTATTCCCAGAAGACAATTCTTATTCTAAGTATGTTCATTATCTGGGGCAAACAATTAGATGCTGAGGAGTAGATTTTTTCTTGAACCTGGAGTGTTTTGCGTGGATCAATATTAAGCGTAAAATAGGAAATATACTCTGAGAATAAGAAACCATGCTCTGGTTGTGAAATCGGCCTGGCTGTGGGACATAGATAAAACATAAACTCTTCTTCATGTCAGCTTGGTCTGTAGTGACCAGAGAGGACCACCCCATACTGCTACATCGGAGACCACTCCATACTGCTTTACCCTATCCCACCACCAGGCCTATCTCGCCGCCAGAACTGAATCTTCTAAGAGTATATTTCCGTTTTAAGTAAAGTTGCCATAAAGCACAGTTATCTTTCTTTCATGTTATATATCCTGAGAGATGTTGCTGTGTGCCTCTCCAGTTGTTGGAGGCTGAAGGGCTGAGGGCATGCGGCGCTAAGTGTCTGTAGCAGGGGGTGCTTATAGTTCATACAGCACCCTCCACATTTACAGCACACCACTCAAAACTACATAAAGGTGGTAATCACTTTACTGTTAAGCGGAATGTGTCGGTGTAGCTTGTGTGAGTATGAGTGTGTGTGAGTCCATCATGTGTATACCACAGTCCCACCGGGCAGTCACCCACCACCAGGGTTTACAACATGCTCTAGCACAGAAATAGCAATTGTCATATCCTAGGCGCAGGTTATAGGATTTCTTCAAAGTTAAGATACAGGTTATAAATACACATGAGGTGTTGGTTAGACAAGAGAACAAATGGTGGATTGGATGTTTTGGTCGGGCCTTAGCCATGAAACAGGGAGATTTAGAACCCACTAAATATCTAATCCAAGAAAGGTTTTATCCCTCTGTTAGATCCCCTTTAAACCCACAGCCTTGCATATACAAACTTCAGTGTAGACTGCTACAACGTACAACACATGCAAGTCAGCTTCTACGCACCGGGCATGCCAAGACGCACAGACAGATTAATGTGTGGCATGATGCTTTACGACTCTGTCCAATCACGTCAAGTCGAGACAAGACAAAAAAAGCGCAAAATCCAGCGTCTATTATCAGAGTTAGCAGGTAAGTAGGTCACAGTCGGGGTAATTAGCCGTGAATGTGTTTTTTTATTACTTTGCACTTTTGGAGATTAAGTGTTTTTTGGCTGAGTTGTGTCAGCAGGTGATGCATCAAAACGAGGCTGCTGCTGCCTCACTTCCGGTACAGGGAGGGAAGCCAAATACAGCCTGAAAAGCTGCATACTGCTGTAATATGCTGTACACTGTATACAATAACACACTGTATACACCAAATACTGCCTGAAAGCTGTATGCTGCTATAACACTGTGTATAATGTACACTGTATACAGCAAATACAGCCCCATAACTAGTGTACAATACAACACCAAATACAGCCCCATAACTAGTGTACAATACAACACTGTATACACCAAATACAGCCTGAAAGCTGTATACTGCTATAACACTGTATAATGTACACTGTATACAATAAAACACTGTATACACCAAATACAGCCCCATAACTAGTATACAATACGACACTGTATACGCCAAATACAGCCTGAAAGCTGTATACTGATATAACAGTGTATAATGTACACTGTATACAATAAAACACTGTATGTACCAAATACAGCCTGAAAGCTGTATACTGCTGTAACACTGTATAATGTACACTGTATACAATAAAACACTGTATACACCAAATACAGCCTGAAAGCTGTATACTGCTGTAATATGCTGTACACTGTGTACAATAAAACACTGTATATATATACAGCCCCATAACTAGTGTACAATACAACACTGTATATATATACAGCCCCATAACTAGTGTACAATACAACACTGTATATATATACAGCCCCATAACTAGTGTACAATACAACACTGTATATATATACAGCCCCATAACTAGTGTACAATACAACACTGTATATATATACAGCCCCATAACTAGTGTACAATACAACACTGTATGTACCAAATACAGCCCCATAACTAGTGTACAATAACACACTGTAAACACCAAATACTGCCGGAGAGGCAGGCAGACACTCCATACAGCTATTATAATGTACACTGTGTACAATAAAACACTGTATAGCAGACTGCTATAGTATGGTGGACACTGTACCCTATCCGCCCGTTTTAGCGCACCTGCGCTTAATTATTTCATCCTACCCTTTGCCCTGCATTTATACAGGAGATCCATTTTTAATGGTTCATATCATTTTGAAACACTCTTCTACCCTGCGCTAATTTGAGTACCTGCGCTAAAATGGGTGGATACCGTATGTGTCAAATACAGCCTGTAAGGCACTCAGCAGTCTGTATGCTGCACACGGTGTCTATAATGATGCAGACTGTGACTGTGGTATGGTGTACACTGTATATGATAAAACACTTGATTCAGCACACTGCCAGTATACTGTGTCCTGCAGTGCTGTAGCATGCTGTACTTATCAGGTCGGCATGAATGTAGCCCTGAGGGTAAGTCAATCAGCAGGGCTGTATCCCGACCCTACTTGGCCATGCATTAACGCGGGGTCGGGTGGTGTACCAATCCTGTGCCAAACATTTAAATCACTGGCACAGCGCTGGTCAATTAAAACAAAGTCACATGCACCATGGTAAACTTAATACTTTCTGAAAGCCCCTGCTGAGATGGATGGCTAGGTCCCTGTGACGTCACACACAGACCTGTGGGTGTGAGGGATGAGTCAGCAGTAATTTACCCAATATCCTGAACCATCAATCTCCCCCCACAGATGGGCTTGGTAAGTTCAAAGTACCCCGCCCCAGGGGGGAGAGTGTGTAGTAAGTGGGGGGGGGGGTGTAGTATGGTGGGGGGGGTGTATAGAAACCATGTTTATCGGAGCACTTCTCCCAAAGTCAGGCGGCTACCGATTACTCTCCGTTATATTCTACTCTACCCCCAACGTATATATGATGTTTCTTTTATCTCTATCCTTTAAGGGTTTAAGGGTGTGTTACGGGAACATACATTTTAAGAATAACCTACTTTTTCTCAACACACTTTTGAGATCAATACACTTTTGGCACGTGTGTAATATAAAAGGTGCGTTAAAAGTGGCAGCAATAAAAGTGTAAAACTAACCCACGTTTTTTAGAGTGTAACCAGGCAAGTTTCAGTGAGGCGTATTGATGAGATAGTCCATGGTCCGCGACTATAGTTTACAATGTCGGATGATAAGTTGGATATGCTAATTTCTAATTCATCATAGAATACAATGCTGAACAACTCTAATATTTTGATATATTACAGAAGATATCCCCAACTTATGACTAGGTGTTGCACAGAGTCCTTGGCTCATCCTTCATGGCATTAGTACAAAACTCTGTCATTTCAATGTAAGAGTCACAGTTTGCGGAAAGTTGTTGTTCCATATCAAACGTTCATCACTTCCATATTTGTTTTGGGCATTGATTATAGGTTATCAATGAACTAAAAGAAAAAGGGGTTTCCATACGACCTTGAGATACTCTGAATCCACCTTGAAGTCATAATGTAGGTCAGCACAGTCTTCAATAGGGCAGGGTGTAACTTTTACTGACTCTCATCATTAAGTCATTAACTTCCACTAAAGTCAACTCTTTATCTGACAATCAATCTTTGTTTGCCAAGGGTCTCCTGAATCAGAACAACCATCTGTTACTTTAACCTTCTGTTGATAATCCTGTAATACTCTAATAATGATGTAATAACCACTTACTTACTACTAAATGCAGAATGAGCTGTATCTAGATAGGAATCTAAGATTATATAAGTATGATGTCAATGATTAGATGAGATTACCACCAGAAGTACCAGACATCTCAACATGCTGAACAGAGAAGTAACCAATTGCATCTGAAAAAATATCATACAAAATAATATAATGTTCTGAGAAATGTAATGAGTCAGCAAAAAGAAGTCGAAACCAAATACAAGAACACCTCATGACACAAATTAGATGTGGAAGAGGTAATAAACATTATCGAAGTATGCTGCCCTGTCGATATTGAATTAATCTCCACTAAGTCTACATCCCAGCATTACAGCATGAGTTGCTGTCAGCTTGGTGTAAATGCTTACTCATTTTTGCACATACTATAAAAACCTGGTGTATAATCCCAACTCGCATATTAGCCCCATCTTATGAGCCGCACTGGCAATCTGATTATGGTGACTAGCATTCAAGCCGCATTCGGACTTTGGGCCGATCCTATACTTCACTTCCTATCTGCCACTGCAGCCTATACGCGAGGTTTTGTGCCGCTCAGTGTCTCCCTCATTGCTTCACCCACCCTACTTGGTGACCTAAAGATGGGGTCTGCCCCCTCAGTGCCACACCCACCCTACTTGGTGACCTAAAGATGGGTTCTGTCCCCTCAGTGCCTCACCCACCCTACTTGGTGACCTAAAGATGGGTTCTGTCCCTCTCACTGCTTCACCCACCCTACTTGGTGACCTAAAGATGGGTTCTACCCCTCAGTGCCTCACCCACCCTACTTGGTGACCTAAAGATGGGTTCTGTCCCTCTCACTGCTTCACCCACCCTACTTGGTGACCTAAAGATGGGTTCTACCCCTCAGTGCCTCACCCACCCTACTTGGTGACCTAAAGATGGGTTCTGTCCCTCTCAATGCTTCACCCACCCTACTTGGTGACCTAAAGATGGGTTCTACCCCTCAGTGCCTCACCCACCCTACTTGGTGACCTAAAGATGGGTTCTGTCCCCTCAGTGCATCACCCACCCTACTTGGTGACCTAAAGATGGGTTCTGTCCCCCTCAGTGCATCACCCACCCTACTTGGTGACCTAAAGATGGGTTCTGTCCCCCTCACTGCCTCACCCACCCTACTTGGTGACCTAAAGATGGGTTCTGTCCCCCTCAGTGCATCACCCACCCTACTTGGTGACCTAAAGATGGGTTCTGTCCCCTCAGTGCCTCACCCACCCTACTTGGTGACCTAAAGATGGGTTCTGTCCCCCCTCAGTGCATCACCCACCCTACTTGGTGACCTAAAGATGGGTTCTGCCCCCCTCAGTGTCTCACCCACCCTACTTGGTGACCTAAAGATGGGTTCTGTCCCCCTCAGTGCATCACCCACCCTACTTGGTGACCTAAAGATGGGTTCTGTCCCCCTCAGCGCCTCACCCACCCTACTTGGTGACCTAAAGATGGGTTCTGTCCCCCTCAGTGCATCACCCACCCTACTTGGTGACCTAAAGATGGGTTCTGCCCCCCTCAGTGTCTCACCCACCCTACTTGGTGACCTAAAGATGGGTTCTGTCCCCCTCAGTGCATCACCCACCCTACTTGGTGACCTTAAGATGGGTTCTGTCCCCCTCAGTGCATCACCCACCCTACTTGGTGACCTAAAGATGGGTTCTGTCCCCCTCAGTGCATCACCCACCCTACTTGGTGACCTAAAGATGGGTTCTGTCCCCTCAGTGCCTCACCCACCCTACTTGGTGACCTAAAGATGGGTTCTGCCCCCCTCAGCGCCTCACCCACCCTACTTGGTGACCTAAAGATAGGTTCTGTCCCCCTCAGTGCCTCATCCACCCTACTTGGTGACCTAAAGATGGGTTCTGTTCCCCTCAGTGCCTCACCAACAGAACCCTTCTGGGTGAATGCCTAAAGATGGATTCTCAGTATCAGAGAATCAGAGATGCTCAACAATGTGGACAGAATGTCAGTAACAGAATATAAATACCTAAAGATATACAACATGGAACTAGTGGTGTCAAAGAACCAGATGTAGTAGATATGGTACAAGTGAGTCACTGTATAAGTGAAAAAAAGACTCATGTAGATATAATAGGTAACCAGCCCCTTCTGGGGCTGGGATTGTGGTGGGGTGTCCACGTTTTGTGCTGCTTGGAAATTGTAGGCCTACTCCCGCCCCAATCATGTCAAATTCCTGCCTATTTTCATGGCAAACCAGCAACACAATTCTCATTGCAAACTGTTGTCTATTATCACGGCAAACTATGGCCTATTAATTGACAGGAAAAAGTAGGCTTATGGTCTATTCAACCATGCCCCCCCCCCAGACCACCACCGCAGTCCCCAGTCACTTCATTCAGCGTGCTACCCCCCAGTACGGCAGGACGTGAACGAGCGCGCGGGAACAGGCTGGCGTCCCTCTGCCCAGATAGCCCTTAGTAACCGTCACTATGACGATGCGTCCCTACCTACCAGCGGTCCCGCACCTCACTCCCCAAGCACATTCTCTCGGAGCCCTACGATTTGGAAGTTAAGACAGGTATATCTCGAAAATTATAAAAGGTTTTAACATGATATTCAAATTGGAGCATGATATGGATATACACTATGTTATTCAATTGTATTTGGCCCTCAATTTTTTGTAATGATCTTAAAATAGTGCTTTTTTAAATGCCAAAACAATGGCGGACATCTGTAAATTTGGTTGCCTCTTGTTGCTAGGCACTCTGTACGAGATTGTGTGTATTATATGTCGTTTTTCTTTTAAATACAATTAAATTATGAGAATTGATATAATATGTAGAACACTTGTTAGATGTGAGCTCCTCTAAATATTTCTTGAAGTAAATTGAAGAAAAAAAACGAGTTAGCTTTGAAAAAAGTACAAATTCTGATCTAGCCTCTTTTGGTTCATCTGGTCCTGTCAAGCACCTCAAGGCTGATTCAATGGGGTGGGTACCAGCGGCCAAATAATGCCGTTTTATATATAGGGGAATAAGGTAACTAATTGTACTCACGTAGAGCCCCTGGGAGGGAGCCGTGGCCCCCGTGGCGGGTGTGTGTAGGGGGCGCCAGGGTGCAGTTCCAGCGGCGACCGTGGAACTGGTGGCGACACTCGGCCAGCGCTAGCTTGGCGCCTTCTCCCACGGCGACCACGGCGTCCGGACGACTCTGACAGATGGTGCGCTGCCTGGGAGCTAGCCCCGGGATGCGGTTACAGATGATGTTAGCTCCGAGCGCCACCACCGAGGAAAAGGCTCTGTAATAAAGATATAGATGTAGATACATTAGTATGTAGTGTAGATATTACTTTATAAGTATTATACAGATGATATTAGCTCCGAGCGCCACCACCGAGGAAAAGGCTCTGTAACATATAAAGACATAGATGTAGATATAGATAGATGACATCATGATGTAGCTATCAGTAGATAGACACCTACAGCAAAAGTTGCTGTAGGTTTCGCTGTAGGTGTACAGCAAGTCAGTTGCTTTACATCTACAGCAAAAGTTGCTGGCAACTTTTGTCCCACCAGATTTCGCTGTACACGTACAGTAACTGGTTACTGTAAAGTTATAGCACCTTCTACTTTCAGTGAACAACAGTTTAATATTATTGTTGTCATCTATAAATATGCATGCTCAGAGAGTACTTTCCTGCATTAGTTCAATTTGAGCTAGGATATTACACACTACACAATGTAATGGTTTATACTGCTTTAATACAGCTTGACTGTATGTAATACCAGCTTTTTCCCATTCCATGCACTTAAGGATTTAACGTTTCCCACCAATGTGGTGTCTACTCTATACTTTTGATGGTTTTTGCTGGTATACGTCACAATTATGTATATATACACAGAGGAAAATGTGAAAGTCACCTGGACTCACATGCCATAGTCAGACCCATATCGCCAAAACAACCCTCATGTGAGAGTCTAGCTGACTTTGACTGTAGAGAGAGTCCAGCACTCCCTGACTTTCATGAGAACGAGCCCGACTTTTGCCTTTCCAGCACTGCCTGACTCTCATTATGATGAAAGTCAGACAGTGCTGGACTCTTGTTGTGATGAAAGTCAGGCGGTGCTGGACTTTCGCTGCATTCAAAGTCAGGCAATGCTTGACTCTCATGTATGAAAGTTCAGCACTGTCTGACTTTCATACTCAAGGGTAGTCTGGCAATGCTGGACTGTACCTAGAGTGAGAGTACAGCGATGCCAGACTCTGGCCATGGAGAGTCAAGCCAAGCTGGACTCACATGTGGATATGAGTCTAGCAATGGTGGACTTTGGCCTGAATGAAAGTCAGGCATAGCTGTAATCTCTTCTTTACATTAACACTAGTTGCTTACTTGCATTGGGAGAAATATATATCGCCTCCCCAACATTTGTAAAGAAAAGTGCAGTACAAAATAGTTCTGTTGTCCTGAATAGAAAAGGGTGTGCTATCACAGACCACAAGTCATTTAGGTATGTAACAACATAGAGATACATGTTCTAACATATGTGAGAGGTGATCACAGAATCTCAATGTATATAATTTCCAAATCCACAAGAATGGTATCTTATACCATACTATTAAGCTCAATATTGTATTGTGTCCCCACCTGGTAGCAAACAAAGAAGGCTGAGACTAACTGACCCTCATTCCAGAGTCAAACATTGCCTGACTCTGGAGAGAATGTCAGGCTGACTCTGGTATAAAGAATTTTCTTGCCTGACTGTGATTCAAGAATCAGGCTGACTCTCAAAAGGGAGTAACTTTATGGAGGCTCAGCCTGACTGTTGTGAAAGTCCAGCAGACTCTCTTCCAAGTACCGTAGCCGAAGGAGACAAATTGAGAGTGGTTTACTGGCAGCATGTGCTGGTAGAACCCAGCTCTTGGTGGGGGCTCCATGTGGTAAGGAGGCAGCAGTGTGAGTTAATTAAGCTGTTAGAGCTGTTGGTGCACACAGACAGCCTTTGTATTACCCCCCCCCCCCAGCCTGTCTCTGCTGCAGTGTGAGTTAATTAAGCTGTTAGAGCTGTTGGTGCAGACAGACACCCTTTGTATTACCCCCCCCCCCCCAGCCTGTCTCTGCTGCAGTGTGAGTTAATTAAGCTGTTAGAGCTGTTGGTGCAGACAGACACCCTTTGTATTACCCCCCCCCCCCAGCCTGTCTCTGCTGCAGTGTGAGTTAATTAAGCTGTTAGAGCTGTTGGTGCACACAGACAGCCTTTGTATTACCCCCCCCCCCCAGCCTGTCTCTGCTGCAGGAAGGCAGCTACAAACAACACTAATTCACCATCTAACAGCGCCAAGGACAATTCCCATGGGGTTTTTGGGGGTTGAAATATAAATCTCTTGGTTGCCTGGACTAAGGATTTCTCCGTAACATATTTTTCCTTTCAAAGATGATTAAAAATGTGCAGGATGAATCCTTCTTTACTTCAAAGGTCCGGGAGCCAGTTTATTCAAGATGGGTCCGGAAGCGAGAAGATGCCCGGTGGGGCTTTGCGATACCTGCAATATATATATAACTAACATCGATAGCCTTGTATATTTATATCCCATTGTTAGCTAGGAGAACAGAAGAAACAGGCTGTACTCAGTCTTTGTGAAAACATGCAGGACAGTGGCAATGTCCTTCTAAAATGCCATCGGTCCAGCAGATTGACAAGTATGTTTGTCAATATACTATGTAAAACTATGTATTTATCCTGATTTGGCCATAGATTATTACAATTATAATGCAAAATACTTCTAGTTAAAATCTCTAAATCATCAGATATGTTGGTACACGGTCCTTCAAAAATGTAGCCAGTCCTGCAACATTGGAAATCTGCAGGACCAAAAGTTTTTGCAAAGACTGTGTATTGCATATAAAACAATCCGTAGTGGTGTAAGTCAGATATAGGTAAGAGACAGCTCCTATATACCTTATACTGTCCTCAGTCATGGCTGAATACACTCGTCTTTGACTCACAGTCAACCTTAACTGGGGCTGATATAATGCATACAGTCCTGTGCCTGGACTATATCTACTACTCCCTACACACATGTATATGACTGTATAAGCCTATATCCATGTTACCATGTGCGTGTGGACCGAGTCAGTGTCAACGACTTTAAGATGCCCCTTCACTTCACTTTAAGAAAGTAAACTCAAAAAGTCTCAAATTGCACTTTGCCTTTTAGCCACAGTTGATGTGGGGAGCACAATGGGTGGCTGTGAGGGTGACTTGGTGTTTCCTGTCCCAGTCTCCTGAATCTCATGTCATTACACACCCCCTCCCTCCTCTCATGTCTCACTTAGATCATTACACGCTCACACAGACCCTCCCCCCCCCGCCAACACCACCATAACCCTGCCCCCTCTCAGCCTCCCCCCACTACAACCATGCCTTAACAACCCCCCCCCCCACACACACACACAACCATGCCCCTCCTCTATGCTTCCATCCCCTTTCCCCACTCCCCTGTTCCTCTAATCTTCCCTCCAACTCCTCCCTGCTCTCCTGCGCCCCTCTTCCCTCTTCCCCTCTCCTTCCCATCGACCCCTTCCCCTCCCCTCCCCTCCCCTCCCCTCCCCTCCCCTCCGCAGTTTCCCCCCATCACCCCATCCCCCCCCCCCCCGCCGGGTGGGTACAGGAAGCATGGTTACCGCCCACCTGTCGGTGTGTGAGGGCTGTGTGTTCGTGTCCGCTTGGTGCACACCGTACAAAGACATCCGGTGCTGCTTAAACACGTTAAACAAGTCGTTCCAATAGAGTAACCCTCGTCTTACCTTGACACGAAATCAGGAAGTAAACAAACCCAGCTGGGTGTACGTTTCCCACCGTGATGGGAGTGGGGTACTCCTGAGCAAAGGGCGTAAAAGGGCCTCCTGAACCAGGGGCCTCCTGAACCAGGGCCTCCTGAACCAGGGGCCTCCAGAACCAGGGGCCTCCTGAACCAGGGCCTCCTGAACCAGGGGCCTCCTGAACCAGGGCCTCCTGAACCAGGAGCCCCCTGAACCAGGGGTCTCCAGAACCAGGGGCCTCCTGAACCAGGGGCCTCCTGAACCAAGGCCCCCTGAACCAGGGTCCTCCTGAACCAGGGGCCTCCTGAACCAGGGTCCTCCTGAACCAGGGGCCTCCTGAACCAGGGGCCTCCTGAACCAGGGGCTTCCTGAACCAGGGCCTCCTGAACCAGGGGCCTCCTGAACCAGGGGCCTCCAGAACCAGGGCCTCCTGAACCATGGGCCTCCTAAACCAGGGGCCTCTGAACCAGGGCCTCCTGAACCAGGGCCTCCTGAACCAGGGGCCTCTGAACCAGGGGCCTCCTGAACCAGGGGCCTCCTGAACCAGGGCCTCCTGAACCAGGGGCCTCCTGAACCAGGGCCTCCTGAACCAGGGCCTCCTGAACCAGGGGCCTCTGAACCAGGGGCCTCCTGAACCAGGGCCCCCTGAACCAAGGCCCCCTGAACCAGGGGCCCCATGAACCAGGGCCTCCTGAACCGTGGGCCTCCTAAACCAGGGGCCTTAGAACAGGTGCCTCTGAACCAGGGCCTCCTGAACCAGGGGCCTCCTGAACCAGGGCCTCCTAAGAACAGGGGCCTCCTGAACCAGGATCCTTAGAACAGGAGCCCTCTCAACCAGGGTCCTTAGAACATATGTTCAAAATATTGGTTGTGGATTTAAACTAGAAGAGACTATATCCCGAGAACTATAGAGAAAGTTGATTACTTCAAGATGTTAATTCATTCATATATATGGCTAATTACTATATGTAGGATCATTTTACAGATCAATCAAAATTCAAGGTCAGATACCTCCGAAACTAGCTCGGGACCCTCCTACCTTCTTTACACTATTTGCTGGTAATTTGGGCCTCAACGCAAATTTCTAGACGAAATTTAATTAATTTTAGATTATGGGATCCAGCCACATTAAAGTATCCTGCTGCCCCTACAGGGTTACATTAAAGCAGCCTGCTGCCCCTACAGGGTTACATTAAAGCAGCATGCTGCCCCTACAGGGTTACATTAAAGCACCCTGCTGCCCTTACAGGGTTACATAAAAGCAGCATGCAGCCCCTACAGGGTTACACTAAAGCACTATGCTGCCCCTACATGGTTACATTAAAGCAGCCTGCTCCCCTTACAGGGTTACATTAAAGCAGCCTGCTGCCCTTACAGGGTTACATAAAAGCAGCCTGCAGCCCCTACAGGGTTACATTAAAGCACTGTGCTGCCCCTACATGGTTACATTAAAGCACTGTGCTGCCCCTACAGGGTTACATTAAAGCAGCCTGCTGCCCCTACAGGGTTACATTAAAGCAGCATGCTGCCCCTACAGGGTTACATTAAAGCACCCTGCTGCCCTTACAGGGTTACATAAAAGCAGCATGCAGCCCCTACAGGGTTACACTAAAGCACTATGCTGCCCCTACATGGTTACATTAAAGCAGCCTGCAGCCCCTACAGGGTTACATTAAAGCAGCCTGCTGCCCTTACAGGGTTACATAAAAGCAGCATGCTGCCCCTACACGGTTACATTAAAGCACTGTGCTACCCTTACAGGGTTACATTAAAGCAGCCTGCTCCCCTTACAGGGTTACATTAAAGCAGCCTGCTGCCCCTACACGGTTACATTAAAGCACTGTGCTGCCCTTACAGGGTTACATTAAAGCAGCCTGCTCCCCTTACAGGGTTACATTAAAGCAGCCTGCTGCCCCTACAGGGTTACATTAAAGCAGCCTGCTGCCCCTACAGGGTTACATTAAAGCAGCCTGCTGCCCCTACAGGGTTACATTAAAGCAGCCTGCTGCCCCTACAGGGTTACATTAAAGCAGCCTGCTGCCCCTACAGGGTTACATTAAAGCAGCCTGCTCCCCTTACAGGGTTACATTAAAGCAGCCTGCTGCCCTTACAGGGTTACATTAAAGCAGCCTGCTGCCCCTACAGGGTTACATTAAAGCAGCCTGCTGCCCTTACAGGGTTGCATTAAAGTAGCCTGCTGCCCCTACAGGGTTAGTACCGTCCTGGTGATGTACCACCTCCCCGTGTGCCTCCTGTGCACCGTGTACTTAGTGTAACTTACACACAGATATAAACGGGCGTCAGGCAGCAATGGCCGCCCGCGGGCATCCAGCGCAGTAAACCGGGCGTAATCACTGGCTATAAACCGTTCTGCTTATCCGCCTCTGCCGTGTGGACGACACATCATCAAGACAGCTTGTATCAAGGTGGTTCTAGTATTGTAGAGCTCATAATGTCACCCTGTGACTTCTGGTGTTAACCCTCTAAGGGCAGAATGGTGCTTTAACCCTGTAAGGGCAGAATAGTGCTTTAACCCTCTAAGGGCAGAATGGTGCTTTAACCCTGTAAGGGCAGAATGGTGCTTTAACCCTGTAAGGGCAGCACGGTGCTTTAACCCTGTAAGGACAGAATGGTGCTTTAACCCTAAAAAGGCAACATACTGCATTAATTAACCCCTTAAGTATGTGCTTTATTCATATATCATGCATCGGTCATGTAGTAATTCTACATCACTCATGATGTAGAATTACTACATGACCGATGCACCCCACACCTCCAGCCATCACAGACCCTGGTTTTAATATGTCTAATTGAGGTGTCCCACCATGTAGAAACCCGGACCTGACAGCCGCACCCACGTCACGTCATGTGTGACGTCATGGGTGACGTCACAGCTGTACACAGGGACCATTGTGTCAGGTTTGATACAAGACGTTACGTCAGTGACCACGTCAACTCTCACCTTAAACCATTTACATTTAACGCGTGCTGATTTCACTCGGCTTCTCACAAAGTCACTTGATGACCGTCCTACCATACCCTCCTGGGTGAATACAGGCTATGTGGTCCCGCACCCTCACACCTTTGACTCTCTCAGAGCCGCATAGTAGGCCTACTTGGAGGTTCTCTACCATTTGTAATGATGATGCATGAATGCATCATGACGGCCCTTCAGGGTTGATACGATAATAAAGGGTCGGCGTGATGCATGAATGCAGCCCTTGGGAGTAGATTGGCTTGGGCTGCATCATGACGACAAAGGTGACTTACAGCACTATGCGGCCCTGATTTCTTACCTTACACACACCCCTCCCCCTACACACATACACATACACCAACACCCACCCACACCCCTACACACATACACCAACACCCACACCCACACCCCTGGTTGTCCTTTTTATGTCCACCAGCATACGGTGACGTCTATATGTGTGTGAAAGTTGTATCAAGGGCAATCATAGAATCCCCTGACCCGTATAGGGTAGCCTCACCATGAGTCGGACACTTCATGTTTGTTTGTGTGTTAATTCTTTTATTCAACCTGCTTTACATAGGGCCAGGCCCTGTTTGCGTAATGCAGCTCATGTGCATATATATCAGTAGATGTGGTTCATGATATACATACAATCCGTTTCTGCTGGATTTTTATATTTCTTTATATGATATGATTATGAGAATGACATAAAATATAATACTGCAGATGTTATTACAGTGCTGTCTTCTTTGGTTTCCACGCTTTATAGACCGAACCCAAGATGTGTATGGGTCCAACTTACTATTTATTTTGTTACATTATAAAAAGCATAAAGATAGACAGGAGAGACAGGATCGGACTTTAATTTCTGGTTATTCATGCTTGACAAGACGTATTGTGGTTCTTTGTCTTTGTCTTTTTCTTTTTGTTTTGTTTATTGGGCTAAGCATAATTGAATAACGAGTTCGGTGTCCACCGCTAAGTAAGAGCCCGACTGATGGCACAGTGGGACTCAAGGTGAATCTCCCCTTTACAGGCCCCATGTAGATCCGGACCCCTATCCCCCTCACTACCTCCTCCTATACGCCCCCCCCCCCCTCCCCGCCCCTGGCCTGTAACACTGCTTGATTGTTTGCATTCAACTGAAAGTAAGTTGAACACTTTACGTGTATTTGATTCGAGTAAATGCTACTCAAAGACAAATGCTGCTGTAACCTTTCTGGGACATTTGTAAACATGGTATTACTGAACTTAAAGCTGCTGAAAGTGTTCCTTTAAGGCATCTTACATTTGATTAAATGCAAAAACTCATGCGGTGATATGGTGGGGGTACATGGGGCTTATGGGTCGCATATTGCTTTGATGCAGTATGCCCATTGTTGTTATGATGCACTTTTCATCTTTTTTATGGGGAGTCCTTTTCAATAGCTTTTAGAAAATAAGAGATAATTCCTAACTCTAAGTATACAAATATAAGTCAATATATATAGTGGTAAGTCTCGTCCCTCATCCTTCATCCCATACTATATATATCTGACATATTGTACGTTAACTAGCTGCCATACGTCTAAGATAGGAGGTTGTCTTCTTCAGAATAAATAAAGATTTCATTTTCAATTTCAACCAGTAGCTTTACAACACTGATCTATATGACGCAGGGCACGAAGGTAGTCACCGACCAGGACCCGGCAAAATCACCTCGGATGAATTGCATTATGGGAGCAATATCGATTTTAATGTGATCACAATGAATCTCTGTCCAGCTGGGCTTGAGGCTGAAGAAAGGTCACATTTGTTAAAATTGTTGGTGTTCAAATAGTTCAATATACGTCCTTGTCACGCTATAAACCTCAGAGTAGAAACTCCATTATTAACACTCCATTCTCAAAGTCCCACGCTGACAGTGGTCGCTGCATGTTGCATGCTGACCGGTGACCGTGTGAGCTGTGGAGGTTCTGTGAGCTTTGGCTGAACACTACTAGGATCCCTTTACGTGTCCTACAGTTAACACCTGACCGCCTGCTTTGTCACCTGTTTACAATAGCTACTTGTAGTTGTTCTGCCTCCCCCACCTCAATGCAGTATTCCACTGCCGTCGGTTGGCTGTAACTCTGTCATCCAATAAAAGTCTGTAATGTTATACTTATGGGCGAATCTTGCCTGACAGACAAAATCACGGCCGATTCCGCCAGTGGAATACTGCCTTCAGTAGGAGCAAATCAATCTGTATACAGGCCTGGAGGCTTCACAATAAGCAGTCAAGATACCCCATCTGGCGCTTATTCAGGGTTTGGTTCATAGTGCCCTCTTTGATTTCAGTAACAATCCATCCCAGCATTATTTCAAGACTCCAAATCTTTCCCATCACTTGTTCATTCACTTTTCTCATATTTCCTGGCATGTCTTCTGCCTGCCTGCCTACCTACCTGCCTGCATCCTGCCTGCCTACCTACCTACCTGCCTGTCTGATTGTTTACCTGCCTTCCTCCCTACCTACCTACCTGCCTGCCTACCGGCCTGCCTGTCTGTCTGTCTGCCTGTCTGTCTGTCTACCTGCCTGCCTACCTACCTACCTGTCTGCCTATCTGTCAATCTACAGGTCTCCAGTATTACACCATAGGCACAGGCTAGTCACAAAGTGAGAAGAGTGCTGCCCCATCTTTGTGTCACTGGTACACAGAGACACTGTGTGTATATGGTGTTATACGTTTTTATTAAGGCCAACACGCTAGCGCCATTTCCTATCTGGCCATGGTGAATGCGGAGGGAAACGCTGGTTATAACTTAGGCTGGCAGCGATGCACCGTGCCCCAAGCTGGCCCCCTTACAAATTCTATGTTGGACTCAGTGTTGGAGATTGAAAACATGACGTGGGCAGGCTCCACCAATCAGCGAGCAGGGTTGGTGGGATGTCAAAACAACATGGCGCTCCTGGTGTTCGAGTGATATTCATCGTATAATCCTTCAAAATGGCGAAATTAGGACATATATAAGGTAATTAAAGACATTTGAATGGAATAATCGTATAATAAACCTAATAATATATGGATATGGGAGCACTCGGGTTGTGTATAGATGAATAACAACCTTGGTGCTACGCACCTCGGTCGTTATTCATCAATACACAGCCCGAGTGCTCCCATATCCATATATCATTGGTTAAATATGTGATGTGTGTGTGTGTTTTACAGGTGCCCCTGTTTGTGATTGATGTCTATGTGTGAGTTACCTGCTACTTTATACTACACCATCTTATTACTGTGTGTGTGTGATGTGTGAGTGTGTGATGTATCTGTATGTATGTGTGTGTGTGTGTGGGGGGGGGGTACCTGCTACTTTATCCCACACCATCTTATTACTGTGTGTGTGTGATGTATGTGTGTATGTGTGTGTATGATGTATGAGTGATGTGTGTGTGGGGGGGGTACCTGCTACTTTATCCCACACCATCTTATTACTCTGTGTGTGTATGTGTATGTGTGTGTATGATGTATTAGTGATGTGTGTGTGGGGGGGGGAGGTTGGAGTACCTGCTACTTTATCCCACACCATCTTATTACTCTGTGTGTGTATGGGTATGTGTGTGTGTATGATGTATTAGTGATGTGTGTGTGGGGGGGGGAGGTTGGAGTACCTGCTACTTTATCCCACACCATCTTATTACTCTGTGTGTGTATGGGTATGTGTGTGTGTATGATGTATTAGTGATGTGTGTGTGGGGGGGGGAGGTTGGAGTACCTGCTACTTTATCCCACACCATCTTATTACTCTGTGTGTGTATGGGTATGTGTGTGTGTATGATGTATTAGTGATGTGTGTGTGGGGGGGGGGAGGTTGGAGTACCTGCTACTTTATCCCACACCATCTTATTACAGCGGGATCCCTGTCCACAGCCGGCCCGCACACAACCAGATTACGTTACAGCACTGTGTGTTACCCGTGTACCGCCCCGGGGCAGGTCGGGGACCGCTGTGGGAGCCTCATCTACGTACAAACTGTATATAAACTCTGAACACATTCCCACAGAACACCTCTTATAGTCTTAACATGCATGGGCAAACGGTTCCACCCTCGAGGATTCACAAGGCCCTTACAACAAGGCCCTTACAACAAGGCCCTTATAATTACACAAGGCCCTTACTACAAGGCCCTTACTACAAGGCCCTTACTACAAGGCCCTTACTACAAGCCCTTATACAAGGCCCTTATACAAGGCCCTTACACAAGGCCCTTACTACAAGGCCATACAACAAGGCCCTTAAAACAAGGCCCTTGCAACAAGGCTGTTACATAGGGCCGTTACAACAAGGCCCTTACACAAGCCCTACAACAAGACCCTTACAACAAGGCCCTCACAGCAAGGCCCTTAGAGCAAGGCCATTAAAACAAGGCCCTTACACAAGGGCCTTAGAGCAGGGCCCTTACACAAGGCTCTTACAACAAAGATCTTACACAAGGCCCTTACAACAAGGCCCTTACAACAAGGCCCTTACACAAGGCCCTTACACAAGGCCCTTACAACAAGGCCCTTACACAAGGCCCTTACAACAAGGCCCTTACACAAGACCCTTACAACAAGGCCCTTACACAAGGCCCTTACACAAGGCCCTTGTACAAGGTGCTTATAAGAAGGGCCTTAAAAAAGGCCCTTACACAAGGCTATTGGACAAGGCCCTTACAACAAGACCTTTACACAAGACCCTTACACAAGACCCTTACAATAAGGCCCTTACAACAAGGCCCTCAAAGGCCCTCATAAAAGACCCATACATGAGGCCCTTGCTGAAGGCCCTTGCTAAGGCCCTAACAGAGAGGATGGCCGTGTGGCTGGATAGTGGATGTCCATGTGTGGGGGGCATGTGGAGGTATCTGTGTCCTCCCTAAACACCCGGTGTACTCGGTAAATGACGGGTTATCAACTTACCCGCCGCCCCCCGCCCAAACACCCCACACCGCCCTGTCATTATGTAGCTGCTACCCCTACCACTACTACAACTGTTACATAGTACCACCCCCTACTACCTGCTACTACCCCCTACTACCCCATACTCTGTACAGGGATATCTATTATAGATCCTGCCTCAGGGAGAATCTGTACAGCTCTTGTTCTGCCCGAGGCTACCAGCTGAGTGATTACACGAGGCTGTAAACGATCTCCACACCTCCAGTTATGATTGTCTCACAAACTTGGGTCAATTTTTTCATCTATGACCGGGTGCAATCTATGTCTCTCTCTCTCTCTGTCTCTTCCTCTCTGTGTGTGTCTCTCTCTCTGCCTCATTCTGTCCATCTGCCTGTCTCTGCCTGTCTCTGCCTGTCTCTGCCTCTCTCTGTCTCTCTGTCCCTCTCTGTCTCTCTCTGCCTCTCTCTGTCTCTCTGCCTGTCTCTGCCTGTCTCTGCCTCTCTCTGTCTCTCTGTCCCTCTCTGTCTCTCTCTGCCTCTCTCTGTCTCTCTGTCTCTCTCTGCCTCTCTATGCCTCTCTCTGCCTCTCTCTGCCTCTCTCTGTCTCTCTCTGCCTCTCTCTGCCTCTCTGTCTCTCTCTGTCTCTCTGCCTCTCTGTCTCTCTCTGTCTCTCTTTGTCTCTCTCTGTCTCTCTATGCCTGTCTCTGCCTCTCTCTGCCTCTCTTCCTCTCTCTGGCTCTCTCTGTCTCTCTCTGTCTCTCTCTGTCTCTCTCTGTCTCTTTCTGCCTCTCTCTGTCTCTCTGTCTCTCTCTGTCTCTCTCTGACGCTCTTTGCCTCTATTTGCCTCTATTTGACTCTATTTGACTCTATTTGACTCTATTTGACTCTGTTTGCTTCTCTCTGTCTCTCCCCATCTCACTCTTTTACTTCCTTCTTTGTCAGACCCTATTTCTAAAATGTTCATATCTCTGCCGTCTATGATGTCAATTCTCCTCTGTTTTCATCTCAATCTTTACCTCACAATACATCTCCCCCTGTGCTGCCCGCCCCGTTCACTACAGATATCAAAGGGGGCCGGTGTCAGGACGGGAAGCTTGACGCGTCAGGCCCCCGGTGCGGCTCTGTGGGTGTCTGTGAATGATCTCGAGAGAGAGTTGATGTTCATATACCTCACCTCACTCTATACAGACTGACGACCCCCCCCCCCCCCCCTGTACGGTAAGCTGGTGGTGGTGCTGAGGGTCGTGTTCACTCGGGTGGACAGAATGACTTTAACCTGTACCTACACAACTAGACAACTGAATGGGGGCCAATCAGACGACCCCCCCCCCCACCTACAGGGTACAGACCACTGACATGTTGTAGAATTATACCCAAATAGGGGAAGGGATGTTTAAAAGCGATCGGTGGGAGAAAGATGGCATGCAGACAGACATACAAGGAGGCAGGCGGGAAGACAGGGAGGCAGACAGGCAGACAGGGAGGCAGACAGGGAGGCAGATAGGGAGGAAGACAGGGAGACAGACAGGGAGGCAGACAGGGAGGCAGACAGGGAGGCAGGCAGATTGACAGACAGACAGGTAGACAGGTAGGTAGGTAGGTGGGTAGGGACTGAATAAAAGCTGGCAGGGAGGTAGACAGACAGGCAGGCAGACAGGCAGATATACATGGGAGACAGGTAAACAGACAGACAGTTAAACTGCATGTGGGTGATGGGGACTGTTAGAGTCTCCAGCAGGGAGGTGTGTATGTGTTTGGGGTGGGGGGGTGGTGTATACAGGGTCTAGATGTGAACCCTTTGATCAGGCCGCGTGTCCTTCCTCTGTACGGCTACACCAGATAAGGCACACAGGGAAAAGGCTGCATAAACACCCAAAGCACTGAGCTACAACCAGGAGTCCTTCTCACCTCCTCACACTGAGCCTCCTCACACTGAGCTACAACCAGGAGCCTCCTCACACTGAGCTACAACCAGGAGCCTCCTCACACTGAGCTACAACCAGGAGCCTCCTCACACTAAGCTACAACCAGGAGCCTCCTCACACTGAGCTACAACCAGGAGCCTCCTCACACTGAGCTACAACCAGGAGCCTCCTCACACTAAGCTACAACCAGGAGCCTCCTCACACTGAGCTACAACCAGGAGCCTCCTCACACTAAGCTACAACCAGGAGCCTCCTCACACTGAGCTACAACCAGGAGCCTCCTCACACTGAGCTACAACCGGGAGCCTCCTCACACTGAGCTACAACCGGGAGCCTCCTCACACCGAGCCTCCTCACACTGAGCTACAACCGGGAGCCTCCTCACACTGAGCTACAACCAGGAGCCTCCTCACACTGAGCTACAACCAGGAGCCTCCTCACACTGAGCTACAACCAGGAGCCTCCTCACACTGAGCTACAACCAGGAGCCTCCTCACACTGAGCTACAACCAGGAGCCTCCTCACACTGAGCTACAACCAGGAGCCTCCTCACACTGAGCTACAACCAGGAGCCTCCTCACACTGAGCTACAACAAGGAGCCTCCTCACACTAAGCTACAACCTGGAGACTCCTCACACTGAGCTACAACCAGGAGCCTCCTCACACTGAGCTACAACCAGGAGCCTCCTCACACTGAGCTACAACCAGGAGCCTCCTCACACCGACCCTCCTCACACTGAGCTACAACCAGGAGCCTCCTCACACTGAGCTACAACCAGGAGCCTCCTCACACTGAGCTACAACCGGGAGCCTCCTCACACTGAGCCTCCTCACACTGAGCTACAACTGGGAGTCCTTCTTTCCTCCTGATACTGAGTTACAACCAATTTGCATTTCTCAACCGACATTAAAAGAAAAGACCAGCATAATTTTAAGTGGCCTTCCATCAGCACTATTAGTGTTGATCAACAACATTCATATTTACGCACCATCAAACTGTGTATAACTAAACCTGAAATATACCATGTCAAGCCAGGCCAGATGTGACATTACATCTACCCAGACACATTCAGCCCAGCCCCATAGATTGGTCTAGACACCACCATAACAACTCCTTGATTGGTAGGTTGGTAATGTAGGCCAATCTTGGGCTGCCTTAATGGCCAATTAGGAGCCACCCAAGGGGCAATCATAGTACAGTGCAGGTGCAGAGATTGTTACATTGGTTCTTGTGGTCTTCTTAATATCTTGTTTTATAAAATAGAAAGAGAAAATGGTTTGCCAATACTTCATATAGACCATGGATAGATTCGCAAACCTACATCGACTATCTGGTCTACTATAAATGATAGTCAAATGTAATGTGTTTGTATAGGGTTAGCTAGGCTGGGTACGTTTCTGATCCTATATATGATATTTGCTACATGCTATAGTTTGCATTTCAGAATATTGCTAATCAATACCAAAACTACAGATAGAAAGCTGCATAGAATTAGGCTGGTCTTTTCTTTTAAGACCTTAGAAACCAAATAGGGGAATCAATAAGGGAGTCCTTGTGCTATAGTGACGTTTATGATGATACAACATGTGGTTTTCGGTACAGACCTAACCTGTAAAGGTTGTGTGCAATTTAACAAATGGCTGCAGATTTACAAAATGGTGCCTAAAAGCTCAATTGCTGCCCGGAACCTGTATTTACAGATGTCATTAGTCAATTACCCTGGTCACATTGCCAAGTAGTACAAGGTCCCTAGAGCCCAGTCCTACTTGGCACCGCCGCAGGAAGGTTGCATTCTTGACATCCTACAAATGCGTGACACAATGCGTCACAAGTCCTGACACAGCGAGGTGTTCTACTGATGTGGTCTCCACATTCTCAGGTTGTGGGTTTGGATGCGGCATATATGGCTAATAAAGAGAAAATGAAGCAATCCACCTCCTAGGGGTGTATTAACTTAATGATTATGTGCCTATAATTCGTGGCGGCAAAGTTCTGCCCTGGGTGACAGTGGGCCAGCCTCCGTAAGTATAGGTCTACATGTATATATATATATATATATATATATATATATATATATATATATATATATATATATATATAGTATATAGAGATTACTTCCCGGAAAAATAATTAACGTAATTGGGCCATCATTTGATGGGTTGGATAAGGGTAACATGACCTGAGGGTGAGGTGTGTCTTATGTAAGGGAATAACTTAATTCGTGGACGCCTCTGCATTTAGCACAGTATCCCTCCAACCAGCACAGCATTTCAAAATCTGATATTTTAGCAACTGCTATTCCGATCAACTCAAGACTGGAATCATTTGAAAGCAGAAAAAAGATTATCGAACCTACCCCTGCCCTCAAACCCCTCGAAGCATAAGTGTTTCTATCTGATTAATTTTAAGATTAAAGGAACATTTTAAGTGGCTTTAAGTTCAGTAATACCATGTTAATGTCCCAGATAGGTTACAGCAGCATTTAAGTGTCTTTCAGTGGCATTTACACAAAGTAAATACACTTAAAGTGTTCCTTTAAGCATTTTCAGTTTACTTTAATGCAAACAATTATGCAGTGATGATTCTGGCTTTCCAAAATTGGTTTGGCATGAAAATCAGATGATCATTCCCTGATATATGTGCTAACATAAGCCAAAAACTCGCCCAATAATTCAGCCCAAGTCTCAGCCAAAAACTCCACCAATTAGAGGTCCTACCAGTGCTGAGGTCACCGGGTCAACTTGTCAAGGTCACATTCTAAAAAACTGCTACTTCTGTTCTGAATTACAGACACACTACTGCAACTAGGCTGTGTGCTATAACATTAGTATTTTCCCCCGACCAAGAGGAGGAATTATCTGCCATTATTTCAGATGTTTAACGTAGAAACATCCACTATGTGAATTCATTGTCCAAGCAACTCAATATAACTATCTGAGTGTATACCTGACGTACACGAAGCTGGCAGACTTAGCTCCAGATAGGGCAGGCATTCCACACCTGATAAGTATAGGTCTACATTAATGCCGGATTGCAGTAATTAGTCTATAAATGGAGCACAAGTAACAGTTTCTGAGAATGTGACCTTGACAAGTTCACCCGGTGACCCGGGCACTGATATGATCTCTAATCCTCTGAGTTATTAGCAGAGTTTTTGGCTGACATTTTGGCTGAGTTTTTGGCTGATTTGTATGGAAAATTGTATCCACTGCCTGAATGTTTGCATTTATGTAGAATAAGATAAAATGAAACACTTAAGTAGTATTAAGTTTGAGTTAATGTCACATAAAGCCGCTTAAATACCATCATAGCCTTTCCAGGACCATTACATGGCATTTCTGATCTTAAAGCTGCTGAAAGTGGTGTTCCTTTGAATCATCCAATATTAGCTTTATGCAAATATTCATACATCTCCTCCTCAGCTCATTATTGTTAATATGTTGAAGTAGCTATTTAACATCTACAAATACTTTATATTATGAATGTATCATTTGGCCTAATTAAACATGTTATAAGCTTTTGAAAGCTATCCCAGGCAACTCACATCATAGCTGCATAGGGGCTTTCATTATGCTACTGCAAGCTCCTGTTGATGTTGTTGTTGTTGTTGATATTATTATTGGCGTACTAAAAGTGTTACATGGGAACTTTTTCATTTAATAGCCAAGGAGGAGAATAATATGTCTGGTAGGAGATACGACAGACACAGTTATTTACAGATCGACAGTTATATCACATTATCACAATAGTCCGTTCAGGGTGCCGAAACACACCATTACAACTCTTCCACAGTGCTACACAGTCCCAGCTATCAAGCCTGGATTGGGGCAACATGGCAGAGAGTTGGATAGGGCTGGCTTATCAGATTCAGGCTTGTGTGAGGGCAATGCTAGGAACAAAAGGTTAAAACATTCCAATGTACAATACCTTAGATATCCCTACCTTGTACCCACATGGTAGTCTAGTGGTCATCACAGTCACCTTGTATCCTAAAGGTCCAGGGTTCGTGACTCAGCCATGTCAACCTTCCCACCATTTTATTTTCTATTTTCTATTTTTATGAAGAAAAAATGGTGGGTAGGTTGACATGACCGAGTCACAAACCCTGGACCTTTGGGGTACAAGGCAACCGTGCTGACCACTATACTACAGTGTGGGTGTGAGGTGTTGACATATAAGTAACTGATATATACTGCACATTGGACAACCCCACACCATGTGCAAGCCCTCACCCACCTCTCACCCAAGTTCCCCCACCACCAGCTAGCCACTGGGTGGGATTGGGTGGGCATGTGGAAGGGCTAGGGCACCTCACCCAAAGCTCACACTACCTCACCCCTTGAGCTAGGCACAAAAGTAGTTCTCCCTAGCTGGCACTAGCATGCTCCAGCCTCACCCCAGTTTCCTGGGATGGAATGTGGCTGGAACAAAAATGGACTTTTTTTACTTCTTTTCCCTTGAGCAGACTTATGGAACATGATTCTAAGCTCTACTGATTTCTGAGAACCCATATTTTCTTTAATTGATATTTTGATTATTAAGGTATACAGAGCCATTAAAAGTTGCATAGTTACCAAAAATAAATTCATAATTTTTCAGTTAAAATTCCCATTCTTTAGTAACCAGGCAACTTTAAACGGCTGTGCAGACCTTAATAATTGGACCATCAATAAAAGAAAAAAATAGATCAGTCCCCAATCATCATAGTAATTCAGTATCCCAAAGTGGATGGAAGCCCAAAAGAGAGAAGTTTTGGTTCAATTCACATTGCACAGCAATAAAACTGTCAGAAAATGGAACTCATTTGAAGGCGGCATTAAATGTAGTCAAACTGACGTTTAATAACGTTAAAACTTGCATATAAGCTGCGGCTGGTACTTGAGTCGGATCCCCAGTGCGGCTTATAGGATCAGCACAAAGTGAGGGTGCGGCTCATATATGTGAGTTTTTAGATGTATACTACAGTACTAAACTCGCCATAATCAGACCCCTTGTGCACCGTATATATGATTCTCCTACATGTTTGGGGGCGACTTGTACGCGAGTTAGGCTTATACGCGATGATTTTTGCCCAAATAATACATGATCATCTCACACATGAATTGGGGTGGGGTGTGGTCTTACCCCTGTGGGGTTGTCATAATCCATGAATGCAGCCCTGGTGAGTGACTGGGCAGGGCTGCATTCATGCATTATGAGGACACGCATATTGCAACAATGCACGATGCAGGCCTTATTGTCTTGACCCTGGTAAGTTGCTCGCCAGGACTGCATTCAAGCATCATGCCGATCCTGCAGGATCGGTACACTCTTGCAGATTCTGCATAAAGTGTCACTGCATAAATTTTATGCATCACAGGGGCGGCGGAAGGTGGATAAAGTTGGGGGGGCCCAGGTCCAAATACCTAATGGGTGTTGGTAGGAGGAAGTCACAATTAGGGGTCTTGAGGCCGCAGGCCCCCGGAAAATCTTAGGATATTCCCTTTAAAATTGACACATTCGAAGTGGTTTGAATGATCTTTGGAAAATTTTGAGGATTTACACTTAAATCTATGTGTTCTGATGGAGTTTGAGCTTGTCATTTGAGAAAATTATAGGAATTTTATCTTGAGACTAGTGTCTTCTAGGGGTTTCTAAGTTTGTTTCCCAAAAAGTTGGGGGGGCCAAAACATACTTTGGACCCCCCATCTTTAAAGTTGGGGGGGCCTTGGCCCCCCTGGCCCCCCCTGTTCCGCCGCCACTGCATCACTGACGCGTTCCTGGCCAGGGCTGCATTCAAGCATATTGAGACAAACGTCGACTTTTAGCGACATGCCGCCCTAAGAGGGTGTGCGTGGTGGCGCGGGTTGATGTTTTAGTGTCGGAGGTACGACTGACAGCTCGCTCTATCTGCCCGTGCTGCACCCATCTGTAACACACACAATTAGCTGCCTCCACCAGCCCCAATTACAGTCTGCGACACACATCACTCACTTGCTGTATAACGACACTCTTACTGCAAGCTGGCCCCAACTCCCCCTCAGTCTGCGACACACATCACTCACACTGCATAACGACACTCTTACTACATGCCCAAGCTGGCCCCCAACTCCTCCTCAGACACATCCGAGCAACATCGCTGGTATCTGAGGGGCCATAACCGCATCACTTTCCCTTGTATGTATGTTGCGGATCCTTCCGCAGTATCACAACACTCAGCATATCAGAACTACTTTCACCAAGACGCTTAAGTGCAAAAGATGGCGCTCAGGAACAGAGGTCAGGGTGGGGTCAGTTTGCTGCTTGGGCAGCAAGCATTTTGCCTTTGAGCGGTTCACTGCCCTTAACAGGGTAAATCTCTGCATCATTTCCCAGATGCCAGAATGTAGTGCATTAGTGCAATAGGATAGTCCCAAGTGCCACCAATAGGATAGTCCCAAGTGCCCCCAATAGGATAGTCCCAAGTGTAGCCAATAGGATAGTGCCAAGTGCCACCAATAGGATAGTCCCAAGTGCCCCCAATAGGATAGTCCCAAGTGTAGCTAAGGATAGTCCCAAGTGCCACCAATAGGATAGTCCCAAGTGCCCCCAATAGGATAGTCCCAAGTGCAGCTAAGGATAGTCCCAAGTGCCCCCAATAGGATAGTCCCAAGTGTAGCCAATAGGATAGTCCCAAGTGCAGCCAATAGGATAGTCCCAAGTGTAGCCAATAGGATAGTCCCAAGTGCCACCAATAGGATAGTGGCAAGTGCCGCTGGGTACATCGCCCCTGTGTACAGCTGTACAATTTTTATCTGGGATTTAGAGCCTAAGTCTTCAGATTGATCTACAGTTACACCACAATGTGCTGTAATCTATAGTAGAGACTATACTGATATTCCTAGGCTCCCTATACAACCTCAGTAGTCACTAGTGCCTAACCTAGTTAATCATTTTTTGGCTCCCTATACGACCAACTCAGGTAAGTTATTATTGTCAGGTTGGTCAGTATTGACCAACCCACCTTAGTCTTTTAATTTCCAGGGGGAGCCATTGAGTGGTCATCACAGGTGGCACCAACTAATGATATACAAATGCAACACACCAATGATGGACCTAGGTTAGCCACTACTGACTGGCCCCTCAGTAATTTTTGAATATAACTTTGCCATTATGACTAACACTCATATGACCAACCTGGAATACTCTGTACTGACTAACCCTTTCAACCTATGGATTTTCAGTGTACTGGATCCCACAATTACCTTATATCATACTGTGCAGCTACAGCACTTACTGCTAACAATACAGTGATACGCCAATCAAGTCTAAACCCCGGAAGTGGCGTCTTAATGGGCTGAACACATACGCAATACACTTTTTAAAGTGCTGTGCCAACTGACAGGGTACGGGGAGGTGCGGGAAGCTGTGTGTGTCAAGGCCAAGGGCACTGTGTCATAAAGTTTAACTGTGAGGACGGCAAGCTGTCTTACAGTATTGGATTCTAATCTGCCACTCATACACTTTGTGAACAAGTCGGCAAGTACGCCAGCAAGAAAGTCTCCAACACGGTATTAATGTGTCTATGATGTAGCACTGTCATAATGCAGTAAAGCAGCTTGCGGCCGTTAAAGGCCTAATGAGATGTCGTGTCAGACAAGACGGCCGTAGTATGTCACTACTTATAGGGGTAGATCTACGAGGTGGTCTGGGCGCAATCAGGGCAGCTATAAACACAGGGGGTCTGTGGGACAGGGACAGGGACAGGGACAGACAGAGCTACACACACAGGGGGTCTGTGGGACAGGGACAGAGATATACACATAGGGGGTCTGTGGGACAGGGACAGAGATATACACACAGGGGGTCTGTGGGACAGGGACAGACACAGACAGACAGAGATATAAGTTACACAGGGGGTCTATGGGCAGGGACAGGGACAGGGACAGACAGACATATACACACAGGGGGTCTGTGGGACAGGGACAGGCACAGACAGAGATATACACACAGGGGGTCTGTGGGACAGGGACAGGGACAGACAGACATATACACACAGGGGGTCTGTGGGACAGGGACAGGCACAGACAGAGATATACACACAGGGGGTCTGTGGGACAGGGACAGGGACAGGGACAGAGATATACACACAGGGGGTCTGTGGGACAGGGACAGGGACAGGGACAGACAGAGATATACACACAGGGGGTCTGTGGGACAGGGACAGGGACAGACAGAGATATACACACAGGGGGTCTGTGGGACAGGGACAGGGACAGACAGAGATATACACACAGGGGGTCTGTGGGACAGGGACAGGGACAGGGACAGACAGAGATATACACACAGGGGGTCTGTGGGACAGGGACAGGGACAGGGACAGACAGAGATATACACACAGGGGGTCTGTGGGACAGGGACAGGGACAGACAGAGATATACACACAGGGGGTCTGTGGGACAGGGACAGGGACAGACAGAGATATACACACAGGGGGTCTGTGGGACAGGGACAGGGACAGACAGAGATATACACACAGGGGGTCTGTGGGACAGGGACAGACAGACAGAGATATACACACAGGGGGTCTGTGGGACAGGGACAGGGACAGGGACAGACAGAGATATACACACAGGGGGTCTGTGGGACAGGGACAGACAGAGATATACACACAGGGGGTCTGTGGGACAGGGACAGGGACAGACAGAGATATACACACAGGGGGTCCGTGGGACAGGGACAGGGACAGACAGAGATATACACACAGGGGGATCTGTTGGACAGGCAGAGACACAAAGCTTGTAAGGGCCTCATTGTGAAGACTTTGTTATAAGGGTCCATGTTTTAAGGACTCCAGTTCTAAGAGTTATGTTTTAAGGCTCCCTGTTCTAAAACCCTGTTCTAGGGTCCAGTCCCAAGGGTCCCTGTTCTAAAGCCCTGTTCTAGGATCCTGTCCTAAGGGTCCCTGTTCTAAAGCCCTGTTCTATGATTCAGTCCTAAGGGTCCCTGTTCTAAAGCCCTGTTCTAGGATCCAGTCCTAAGGGTCCCAGTTCTAAAGCCCTGTTCTAGGATCCAGTCCTAAGGGTCCCTGTTCTAAAGCCCTGTTCTAGGATCCAGTCCTAAGGGTCCCTGTTCTAAAGCCCTGTTCTAGGGTCCAGTCCTAAGGGTCCCTGTTCTAAAGCCCTGTTCTATGATTCAGTCCTAAGGGTCTCTGGTTTAAGGACTCCTGACCTGAGAGCTCTGTTCTAAGATGCCTGTTCTAAAGGTCCTGTCATAACGGCGCTGGTTCTGGGGTGCCATCTGGAGGGCCCCGTTCTGAGGGCCCGGTTCTGAAGACCCTGTCCTAGGGACCCTGTTCTAGGGACCCTGTCCTAGGGACCCTGTTCTAGGGACCCTGTCCTAGGGACCCTGTTCTAGAGATTTTGTCCAAGGGACCCTGTTCTAGGGACCCTGTCCTAGGGACCCTGTTCTAGGGACCCTGGTGTAGGGACCCTGTCCTAGGGACCCTGTTCTAGGGACCCTGTCCAAGGGACCCTGTTCTAGAGACTTTGTCCAAGGGACCCTGTTCTAGGGACCCTGGTGTAGGGACCCTGTTCTAGGGACCCTGTTCTAGGGACATTGTCCTAGGGACCCTGTTCTAGGGACCCTGTTCTAGGGACCCTGTTCTAGGGACCCTGTTCTAGGGACCCTGTCCAAGGGACCCTGTTCTAGGGACTTTGTCCTAGGGACCCTGTTCTAGGGACCCTGGTGTAGGGACCCTGTTCTAGGGACCCTGTTCTAGGGACCCTGTTCTAGGGACCCTGTTCTAGGGACCCTGTTCTAGGGACCCTGGTTCTGAGGGCTAATGTTGACAGGGTACAGTTATGGAGGTATCCATGGAAACAGCTGACACCTCCAGTTGCTGTTTGGTGGAGGTGAGGGCTGCAGGAGGGAGACACGGGCGGCCGCCTTGACGGGCTGCCAGGTAGGACACACCGCCCTGCCTATCTGCTACCTGGGGGTGCGGGCAGGGGGGGCTGCGGGCAGGGGGGGGGGGCTGCGGGCGAGGGGAAGTCTGTGGGGGGGGGGGGGAAATAGGAGAGGCTTAGTTCAAGTTCGAGGATTTTGATGGTTTTTAATTCTTTTGATGGATTTTAATTTTATTTTTGTAAATATAGTATTGCAAAGGGCTACCCTTCCTCTAAACACCCCATGCCCCACCCCCATTATTATTACCCTTACCCTGCCCTGCCCTGCCTTCCCCTGCCCTTCCTTACCCTCCCCTGCCCTCCCCTGCCCTCCCCTTCCCTGCCCTGCCCTGCCTTCCCCTGCCCTCCCCTCCCCTCCCCTCCCCTCCCCTCCCCCCCCACCTTTACCCCACACAGGACCTACTACAGGTTTATGGCAGGTACTTGGTAAGTTGCATGACTTATCCTCATGATCTACTTAATTCAGTTGTAGTAACTTCTTTTTAATGCTTTATTGCGTTGTAATTACTCTAATTACTTACAGCAAGTTGGCGAGGATGAAGCAGCGCAGCAGGAGGTGGATGACGAGGATGTACAAAGGTAGCAAGCGCACGGCCACCATGGTCCAACCACATAGTCATCTAGGGGGCAGGGGGCAGGGGGCAGGGGGCAGGGGGCAGGGGGCAGGGGGCAGGGGGCAGGGGGCAGGGGGCAGGGGGCAGGGGGCAGGGGGCAGGGGGCAATAGGGGCAGGGGGATGGGGGCAAGGGGCAGGGGGAGTTAGGGGGCAGGGACCAGGGGGCTAGGGGCAGGGGGCAGGGGGCAGGGGGCAGGGGGCGTTAAGGGCCAGGGGGCAGGGGGCTGGGGGCAGGGGGACGGGCAAAGGGGCAGGGGATGTGAGGGGGCAGGGGGATGGGGAAAGGGGCAGGGGGCAATAGGAGGGCAATAGGAGGGGGGCAAAGGGTTGAGGGGGCAACAGGGGAAGAGGGGGCAGTGGGGAAGGGAGCAGGGGGCAGAAGGGGGGAGAGGATAAGGGGAACAGGGGGTGTGGAGGGATAGCTCAGAGTTGTGTGGGAAGTGACAGGCTTCCACCAATGTCCTCCAGTATCCTCCGGTGTCCTCTGGTATCCTCGGTTTAACTCCGGTATCCTCGGGTTAACTCCGGTATCCTCTGGTGTACTCCGGTTGGTGCGGCAGGTTTCGTAAAGCTCTCCTGCAGTGTTGGGGTGCTGAGTGTGGTATGTCACAGATACCTCCTGAATGCTCAGGTATCCAGCTACAGACCAGCCTAAGGTCAGCCTGAGACAAGGTCACACTAAGGTCAAACTGAGACTGTCTCACACAGATCAGCCACAGACTCAGGGCAGCCTCACAAGGTCACAGTAAGGTCAACCTCAGACTCTGGACAGCCTCACAAGGTCACAGTAAGGTCAACCTCAGACTGTTACATAGAGATCAGACTCAGGGCAGCCTCACAAGGTCACACTAAGGTCAACCTGAGACTCAGCCTCTGAAGACAAGCTGGGGTTAGCGGAGTCGTGGGCGGCTACGTGACTCAGAATCCTGGCTAATTGAGAACATTAAATATAATATTCTGGATTGTATTTTTTCAAATAAATTCCAGTCCAACTTTGTCTGCCAGAAGTAGGACTCAAATCAGCATCAATCTGACACAGTTGCAGCTTTTTGCTGCATCTTGTTGGTGTATTTAAGATGTTATCAGTGGGTGTTGAGTCACTGGGTGCTGCAGCAGGTCTGTGAGGCAATTAGGGGAGCAGCAGCAGGACAGGTGAGTAGAGCAGGTAGCACCCTGTACAGTCAGGCTGGTGTAAGGCTACTGTAACACACACAATACCAGGACCCAGTCCCTGTGTCTTACGGTGCCTGGGAGAGGGGCTGATTAGCCGCGGTAATTAATCTGAGTGGATCCCGTCTAATCGGCTGCCGCTGACCCGGGTGTAGATAGGATCTGCAGACGCTGACAGCTGGCACCCGGCCAGGCACCTACACCTTAATAGGACGTCACTCCACTCAGGGATGCCACATGGCAACCTGAGTCTCCACTCACTTGTAGAGGCCTCAGAGCCTACAGTCACTGTTACAGGTTAGAGGCTACAGTTAATAACAGCCCAGCAGTGGGTCAGAACCTTGTATCTCCTTGTAATCCCAGTCACATTCAAGGTTCCAGATTATCACTATTTGAAAGTCAGTGAAAATTCTATAAACTAAGATTCACTTTTAGTATTCAGAGATTCCCACGACTCGCTTAAAGAGTAGGTGAAGATTCCGGGTACCCGAGTGGAGAATCCGGGGGCTCGTTGTAAGATTGGCCGATGAGTCGTCTCGGCCTGTCAGCCTTTAAGGCTGCACAGACAGACGGAGGGTCCCGGGTGCGGGTGAGATCGGAGAGTCCCGGGTGAGACGGGCGTCAGGTGTGGTCCATCGTCCAGGTGTATCACTGAGGCTGGGGGTAGTACTAAGTGTGTCTTAAACACCCCCCGGTGCCTGACAGAGGCTTGGGGTAGTACTAAAGGTGTCCTAAACACCCCCCGGGTGCCTGACAGAGGCTGGGGGTAGTACTGAATGTGTCTTAAACACCCCCCGGTGCCTGACAGAGGCTGGGGGTAGTACTAAATGTGTCCTAAACACCCCCCGGGTGCTGCCGTAATAACGGTAACCCGCGGCACTTAGTATAATCAGCCTCTATAAATGTGTATAATCTACCCCTGCACTTACTGCTCTAATCACCTTGTAGTGTCTCACATGGTTACATCCTGTAGTCTCCTTATACAGGTATCCAGGTATCCAAGTAGCAGTAAGGCCTCCTGCCTCACTGTGAGCAGTTACTGCTGTAATCACTGTATACTGTCTCACATTGCTACATCCTCCACTATAAGGGGTACAGCTATCCTGATGGCATTAAGGTACAAGACACCTTCTCCTGGTCCTTAACAGGTAGTGTTACTGTAGACTGAGGCAGCAGCAGTTACATGCTGAACAGGTGAAGGTAATGCTCCATGCTGCAAGGATACACCAGCTACCTCCTCCTTGTCCACACTGTGGTACCTCCTCCAACTGGTGTCTTAATACCTGCAGCCAGCCCTCAGACAGCTTTAAGTGACTACAGAGCTGCTGCTACTACTGGAGGTGTACAGGGGGTGGGACAGGTAGTACAGGGTGGGAGGTGGGGAGTACAAGGGTGGGGGGGTGGGAGGTGGGGGACAGGTAGGAGGAGCATGGAGGGGGGAGGGGGGCTTGTGATAAGGTGAGCACAGAGGAGGAGGCAAGGGGGGCAAGGGATGGAGGCAGGTAGATAGGCCAACAGGAGGGTAGAAGGGGAGGAGGGGGAGGAAGGAGAGGATGGGGAGAAGGGGGAGAAAGAGAAGTAGGGGGAGGAAGGAATATGAGTGAGAAGGGGAGACAGGCAAAGCAGGCAGACTAGCCAGCAGGGAGGTAGGGAGAGAGGAAGGGAGAACAGGGATGTAGGCAGGCAGGGAGAGAGGGAGGGAGGGAGGGAGGGAGGTAGAGAGAGAAGCAAGCAGGCAGGGAGGACTGACAGTGAGTTAAGCAATCTGACAGTGAGGGAGACAGGTATGAAGGGAGGGAGACAAGGAGGGACAGAGGAAAATAAGGAGACAAGGAGGTTGGGTTTAGGGTAGTGTAGGTGAGGGATGAGGGATGAGGGAGAGGAGGGAGATGGGGGTGTAGTGGTAGGCACATGGAGGTGAGAGGTGAGTGTGTGTGTGTGTGTGTATGTATGTGTGTGTGTGTGTGTGTGTGTGTGTGTGTGTGTGTGTGTGTGTGTGTGTAAGTGTGTGAGGGGGTGTATGATTGGTGTTCTGGGTAGCTGGATGGTTTGTCACCCGTGAGACATACACCGAGCCGGGATCAAAAGGTAACACAGAGAATTAAAGTCACCCGTCTGGAACCAGCTGGTCGCCAATCTGGTCCCTGGCCACCCGGCCGTGAGATGTACTCACACGGATGGTACACCTACACATACACTCTCTCTCCGTGCCTGCCTATCTCCCTGCCTGCCTCCCTGTCTGCCTGCCTGTCTGCCTGTCTGCCTCCCTGCCTGTCTGTCTGCCTGTCTGCCTGTCTGCCTGTCTGTCTGCCGTGAGATGTACTCACATGGATGGTACCCCTACACATACACTCTCTCTCCGTGCCTGCCTCCCTACCTCCCTGTCTGCCTGTCTGCCTCCCTATCTCCCTGCCTCCCTGCCTCCCTATCTCCCTGCCTCCCTGCCTCCCTGCCTCCCTGCCTCCCTGCCTCCCTGCCTCCCTGCCTGCCTGTCTGCCTCCCTGCCTGTCTGCCTGTCTGCCTACCTCCCTACCTCCCTGCCTCCCTGCCTCCCTGCCTCCCTGCCTCCCTACCTCCCTGCCTGCCTGTCTGCCTGCCTGCCTGTCTGCCTGTCTGCCTACCTCCCTACCTCCCTGCCTCCCTACCTCCCTGCCTCCCTGCCTGCCTGTCTGCCTGTCTGCCTCCCTATCTCCCTGCCTCCCTGCCTCCCTGCCTCCCTGTCTGCCTGTCTACCTGTCTGTCTGCCTGACCGGCCGTGAGATGTACTCACATGTACAGTTCATCTACACTCTCCCTCCAGGCCTCCCTACCTGCCTCTCTACCTACCTGTCTGCTTGCCTGCTTGCCTCCTTACCTGCCTCCCTACCTGTCTGCCTGCCTGATGCGCCTGTGTACCCTACTCACACGTACAGTACACTCATATCTACACCGTACTGTGTGCATACTTACCTCCCTACATGCTCACCTGTCTGCCCTGATTGCCTTTATCACAGCTCTGCTTACCTGCCTGCCTGTCTCCCTGCCTGCCTACCTCTCTGTCTGCCTCTGCCTATCTCCTTGCCTGGCTCTCTGCCTTCCTACCTGCCTCCCTACATCCCTTCCTGCCTGGCTCCTACAGTACCTTCCTCCCTGCTTCCATCAGCCATCACTCCCTGCCTACCTCCTCATCAGACATCCTGCCTGCTTGTTCCATACACTGCTATAATGCCTCAATCCTTAACTCTCATCTCCCAACTACCCCTCCCTTCCTCACTTCATCCTTGACTCCTGACTCCCTGCCTCCCTCATTGATACATACACCAGTTGTCTACTGCCTCCCTGCCTGTCTTCTTCCCTCCACACCTCTCTTCCTGCCCCTACCTCACCCACCTCCTTTTCCTCTGTCCTATTCTCCCTCCCTTTCCCTTTTTCTCCCCATTGCTGTCTTCCAACTCCTGCCTTCCCTCTCTACCTCTCCCCTGCCTGCCTTCTTCGATACATACCTTCTTGCCTCCCTCCATCCCTGCCTGTTTCACCAATTGCTAAACCCTATCAATGATATGTGCCTTCTTCGCTCCCCCTTTGCATTTCTTCCTTTCTTTTCACTTCAGTGGCACTCACTTGAATTCATCATAAAATTCACATATATATTCCTACCACTTATAGACTGTTTCATCCTCACCTACCCTACCCCCCCCCCACCCCCACAAGTAGCTAGAGCTAAGGGAGGGGGCGTGGTCTACAGATGCTCATGTGCATGCCGTGACAGGTGATGGGTGATTGACAGCAGGCAGGCCCCGCCCCTCCCCCTGTGGGGGCAGACCACGCCCCCTCGTCATGGATGACTGGGGGCGGTGGGAGAAGGCTGCAAAAGGCTGCAGAGAGAAAATTGAAAGTAAACATGGTGGACAAAGGGCTGGGAAAGGCAGGGTGCTGAGGGGGGGGCAGTGGGGGGGGGGGGGGGGGAGGGAGAGGTATGGCGGGGGGGGGGGGGGGGTTAAGGTGCACCAACCCCCCCCCCCCCCTGTATGACTACAGGGTAGAGGTATGCAGCAGGTTGTGATTTGTAGCTGATTTGTCGCTGAGTTCAGGGTGCGGGGGGCGCGGTGTAGGTATAGGTGGGTGTGGGCTGTTCAAAATCTCTCATTGCAATAATATGTTCTCCTTTTCTATAGAAAGCTATTCCTGCTTCATGGTTTCCTGCTACCGCGTCATGACGTCACCAGGTGGCGCACTGAGGGGTCCCCTATACAAGTAAACACCCTCAGATATCTAACATTGTCTAATAATGTACTGGTGGGGAATCATATAGAATCCTGTTTCACATTGAATTCATTGCCTTTTTTGCCTCCTCGTGCATTTTAGTAGAAGTAAATCGATTTGCTACGGAAAGACTTATCTTATACAGTTTGGTGTGAGGAAAAACGTTAGTGGGATACAGAGGAGCCCCTCCCCGTCCCCCCCCCCCCCCCGCCCTACTCACGCGGAAATTCACCGAAAGTCAGTTATTAGACCATTTATGGTATGGCTAAATTTGTCCAAATGTTGCCAGGTCACATAGATCCTTGTGCCAGTTGCCTGTAAAACAGCCCAGATGGTCAGGTGTGTTTTGCCCCCTGTGCAGCCTGTAGAGGCCTCTACTGCCTACCAGCACTGTATCTGTACTGTACTGTACTGTACCAGTGTACACGTACTCTGCAAGAAGCATACATTGCCGCCCCACACCGCCTACATAAGCACCCTATAGAGGTATGTTATGATTAAAATCCAACCCAAATCTAAATCTAAATATAATTTTCTTGGCTCTGCCTCCCCCTAGACCCTTCTGGATCCGCCCCTGCAGACACTGTTTATGGTCTGTAGTACACCCATGTTGTGACTGATGTCTTTTGTAACAGTAGGGATGGAGACAGTGACGGCCCACACTGCCTCCCTGCGCTGTTCATGTACTGTGCAACTAACACCAGCAGGTTACCGGCCCTAACGTGGTCTGTAACCTATGCTGACTACCTGAGATGGACTCTGGCCTGTAGTGTAGGTGTGTGCTGGTTAGTGTCCATGAGAAGGTGTTAGGCTGGGCTGGCAGTGAGGAGGGCGACACCCACAGTAATACAATATTTTCAGGGTTGGTTGTGAATCCAACATGAAGTGATCTGCTTTAAATTGTGACAGCAACTATTTCCACTGTATATCTACATTTTGCTGTGGGGGTACAACTGCGGTATAACTATTGTTTTTCTGAGATTACACATTCGGGTTTACATTGGTTCTATTATCATTGTTGATGATTTTATATTTGCTCATTAGATTTGAATTGTGACAGCAAATATTTCCACTTTATATGCTTCTGTATTTCTACATTCTACATACTGCTGTGGGGAGTATAACTATTGTTTTTTGAGATGACACATTCGGGTTTACATTGGTTCTATTGTCGTTATTGATGGTTTTATATTTGCTCATTAGATTTGATTTTATTGTCAAGGAAGCAATCATTGCCAGTTAAATCACCCTCTGACATGAACATTATGTATCACTTCACCCTCATAAAACAAGCCTTCTTTTCTGTTTCCTAATGTATTTTTTGTTCTGGAGTGTAGGTATCTTGTACATGTTTTGTAGCTCCTTTATTCCTAGAGCAGAAAGAAACATCTTTGTGCCTCTAATCTCTCCTCCGACATATGATGTGTGTATTACAATCACTCTCATGAAACACTCTTTGTGGCATACATCACTTTCCCGCCTTAATCCTTCTGCAGTAAATCACTCTCCAGATACAGACGTACTAAATCACTCTCCAGACACAATCTCTGTACATGAAGCCGTGTCCGCCCGGACTCTTTAATCACATGCCGCTGTGGATGGTGTTTGTACATTAAATCACGCTGTGTCATAACACGGCAGATAACGCTGTATTGTGCTAAGGGGCCTCTATACTGCTGCCCAGCCTGAGTGGGGTCTTAGTGAGGGAGGGTAGAGTCACCATGAGTCGGACATATGTATGTTTGAAAGCACAGTTTCCTATGGTAGTAAGCTCCTACCCCTGGCAGCCAATCAAGAGGAAAGCATTTGGTCATCGACCTATGACGCATAGGGCAGTTAATTTACATCACCCAATCAGAGGCTAGTATTTTGTTACATGACTGGTAATTTGCATGTAATGTAATAATTAGATCAACATGACATCATCCTAACTTCCCAGTAAAAAGGTGCGAAGTTGGGCGAGCCGTGAGCAGCCACTCATGGTATCACATCAACCCCCTCCACATGGGTGTGGCCGCTGTGTGGGGGGGGGTGGTTAGTAGGTGGGTGGATACTGGGAGGGTGAGAGGCCCGTAAGTAGCTAGCACTGTAGGGGAGACCGGGGCACGTTGAACCGCTTTGACACCTTTATTTTTTTCCTGACCTTGCTAAAGGGATCTGAATTTTGATTTTGTATCAAGCAGTTACCTTGGATCATTGCAATATAAGAGAACCTATTGCAAGACAAATGTGGTGCTTCCTTGTATTTTTCTTGAATTAAAAAAAATAAAATCTTAGGTTGGTTCAATGTGCCCCATGCCCGGGGTAGGTTGATCCACTCACTGGGGCACCTTGAACCACATGCATTGAATGATCCAAATAATCACCAATATAGATCAATAATTGAAATTTCAGTTGGAATTTCAGTTGCTATTGTTACTTTTGCATAGGATTGAATGTAAAAATTACATATTTAATGCACGAAAGTCACTCAATTATAGTTTCTATAGAAGTGACTGATATTGTACCTTACAGATTTTTCTTAGGGTCAAATTAAACCAGTTTAAGAGTATTCCTGTTATATGTTAAGTCTGAATAAATCTTAGATTACATTCTTCTATAATGTAATGCACTGTTCTGCCTATAAAAAGTGATAAATCTGGGAATAAAGACACTGTAAATATGTTACAAAAGGATTTTTTTTCACAAACCGCAAACTATGTATTCTAATTTTATAACTAAATTGTATCAAATTTGTTTATGTCATTATCCATATTATCTTCCCTTGATACACTACTAACATTTCGTCATTATTCATTGATTTGATTGTCTTAACACCATTGCCAAAGAGCCCCGTAAATCGGGGCACCTTGAGCCGGCTCAAGGTGCCCCAGAGCTTGGAGCACCTTGAGCATGGCTCAAGGTGCCCCATGCTGGTCATCACAGATAAGATTGATGTTATTCAAATTACATAACACACCCAGCAGTAAAGTTGGGTTCTATTCAAGTGTTCATATGTATACTTCAACCTCCATAGAGATCTTAGCCAGCAATGTTTTTTAAGGACACAAGAACAAAAGTTTAACAATTGCAAATATCTGCTTTCAAGGCCATAAACCTTTAATGTTATCTAACTTTCTCATCAGCATCCTAAAATCATCATGATGTTGCTGATCTGAACGGTCTATATAAGGGGGTAATGTGGTAGGCACACTGCCAGAAAATTCCCAAAGGAATAGCAAAGGGAGCGGGCGGCTCAACGTGCCCGGGTGGTCAACGTGCCCCGGTCTCCCCTACACTGTGCATTATGCTGACCCTTCCAGAGTACATCAACTATTTACACTCGGCATAATAGTTAATACATCAATTCTGCACTAGTAAGCTACCTGGGCTGCAATATTCCAGAAAGAAGGCACTGTCTATATGTATGCTGCCCGTCAACACCTAGTACCTCTCTGTATTTGCTCTCTGTATGCTATTGGTTTGAGCCACACAGAGAGCAAAGAGGCAAATATGAGCTTCATATGAGCGTCAGCCAATGTCGCCATAACCACTCTCAGACAAGGGTCAGGCACTGGTGGACTCTGGGGAGAGTCTCTTTCAGCCTGCAAGAGTCCAGCATTGTCAGACTGTGGCATGAGGATCCAGCATGGCCAGACTTTCAAGCATTTTTGCCAAAGTCCAGCCTGTTATTGAATGTCCAACATAGCCTGACCCTCACTAGAATGGCCCTTGACCCATCTATCATAGTTCAGCAGTACCTGACCCTTGTCTAAGAGTGGTTATGGCGACATTGGCTGACGCTCATATTTGCCTGTGTGAGGTTTTCTGATCTGTCTGAATTTTGGAAAAAGTAGTAAAAATCACACCTGTCAAAATAAGGGCCGCACTCCATGAGGCCGTAGTGCGGCCCTTTTCTAGACTTGCGCTAGGATACATATTTATTTCATGCGAAAGACTGCCGTTTTTCTTTCGCCAATTTCCAAGGTGATTCACTAGATATTCAGCCGTTTAACCTGCAGGTGTGTTTGTATATTGCATGATTGGTACATGGGGGGGTTGTGTGCTCCTATTACTCGTGATACACATTTGGTCACCACAAAATACCTTCTTCCCTCCCAGTTACAACGTGTAAACTTTGCAAAAGGAATGAAATAATACAGGGCCTATGGTCTTGGACTAGCAGAGGTATGGCTTGTGAGAGAAAGGGACAATCTCCTGAGAAGTAAACTGATGGACTGTGGAGAGAAAGGCTACCATACCACGTGGGGCTGTCTGTACAGAATATGGGGAGGTGGGGTAAGGGGGATTCAATGGTTTGCTATTAAAAAATTAATAGATTTAGAGCGACAGGATGCCAGATACATACTAGGGAAGACATGAGCAGGGATAAGAGGCAAGTTCAAGTTCAAGTTCAAGCGTTTTAAGCGTCTTAATGTCATGACTATCCACCTTCAGCAACCCGGGTTTGGTCAATTCCCGTACAATTTGTCGTCTTATGTAAATATCAATTATATGATTACAATGATTCCTGCCTTTATAGTCAGATTGGTTGATGTACAAGAAGCATATATTCAATATTAAACATTTTAATTATGCCACATATAGCGCGCCTGTTTTAAGAGACCTGTGAGCTACAGTTAGGAGACCTGGAGCCGCCTCTATGACAAGAGTATCATTCTTTTAGGTGATAAAGTATTTCATTGACAAGTCACAGATTGTAAACATGTGCTAGGAATTATGCCAATGATGAGGTTTCCTTATCTCTCACAAGAATCCGTTATAAGCACATATAATACAGATGATGTATGTACAGGTGATTGATGTAAAGATGACGATAGAAGATAACAACGTTTACATCATATTCAAAAACAGATAATTATTTCCACAGTTTACCAACATGGGCAACAAGTGAAATAACCCAGTCAACACCAATTCAAATTATCAAAATTACGCTACTAAGCGGGTCCTGCTGACGTCATAGGGCGGTGAAATATGGCTCTGCTGACGTCATAGAGCGGTAAAATATGGCCGCTGGTTATTCTTAGCGAAGAGCCGTTTTTACAAACGGTTAATTGTGGTTTGCGACATAACAGTTTATTCTTAATTTAACCAGGCAAATAACAAACATTTTTGTTTAAACTCGCGACTGACGCTGCTAATGCTACAGAACCATCCAAAAATGTTTGCATTTTCAGACCAGTTCCGTTTAATTGAAATCAAAACGACCGCTGGCATTCCATAATTACCATTGAATCTTCCTCAATACCAGAATTAACCTAAATTGGGTGAAATGTAGAAATGTAGAGCAGCAAATTGGTCCCAGGGCCCGGGGTGGGGTGTCACCATAACGACTTTCTCAAAGTCATTCCAACTGTCATAATTCATCGTATAATTGGTGAATTAGGATTAAGATGTTGAGATTTCCGCCTGGGAATGGCATTTAGTCTGAGGCCATTACAGCTAAGTGTTCCGGTCGCAGCGGGACTCGAAGCGATAAGTCGGTCAGAGAGAGCTAAACGCTGTGGGATTAAAACAACTTGTGGTTCTCCTTTCAGCCACCAGGCGGCACTGCTGACATACAAGGACTGGTAGGGACCACAGCCATCTTGTTTGCCTCCCGGCTTGATGCCGGAAGGCTTATTCCCTATAAGGCATCATGTAGCTTTCAGCTTGATGCCTCTAGGATTACTGTTATGATGTAGCTATACAGCGCTTACAACTGTAAGGGCTGTATTCATGCATTATGATGTCGGGACAGAGGGCCTTAAAAAATTGGTCAATTTGCTGTTGGTTTTCTGCAATCTGATTAGATTCAATACTCTTTGCCTGCTTCTTATTTCATGGTGATCGAAAAACTTCTGTGCTCATTCCCTATCTTGTTAGCCTTGACCTGATTTAATATATTTTTTGCAGTTGTACTGTTTCGATAGTTTTGACCTGATTCCATACTTTTCACCTGATTCCTTCCATACATTAGCTAAGACAAAGACCTCACCTCAGCACGGCAGCAGGACCCTACCTGGGTGTGCCGTGCTGCGTGAGAACAAGGCGACTGGTTTAACAACTGAAGAAGTTAATCCGGCTCCATCACCGCGCCCCAAATGGACTTAGCCAAGCACAGCCTTTAATTACTGCCCAGGTGTCGCTCCATAAATCAGTCATCTCATCTCACTGCCACAGAGACTACCGCACGTCTACACCTAAACATCTACATCTCAGCTGTAGCTCTGTAGCACGTCTACAACTAAACATAGACATCTCAGCTGCAGTATTACCACAGAGACTACAGCACGTCTACACCTCAACATCTACATCTCAGCTCTGCCACAGAGACTACCGCATTTCTACACCTAAACATCTACATCTAACCTCCCGCTGCAGTAAAGCTTCTGATTTGTATGATTCTAAATGATGCTTAGCTTTACAATGATCGAGGATACTTTTATATAGATACTACAAGGGTGATGATGGTACAAGCAAGTGTCAGTCGGATGTAGGTTTCAAATAATTTTGGGACAATTACAATTTCTGTAGGGTACGACTCGTATGTGGCATCTAGGTGTTGATAGCAGTGCTGCTTGTAGTTACTTGGCAACCTGCAGTACAGGCAAATACGTGATAGCTCTCCTGGGTGCGCAGACAAACGTTCAGAACGTTGTTACATACTATCTAACTAGCCTATCCTACCATGGACTGTGTAGGCTTAACACTAATAGTGGCACCATCTTCATTTGCTCAGAAATGCTTTTAAGATAGTCTAAGATAGTATAAGATAGGATTAGGATAGTTAAAGATAGGGTTAAGATTGCGCTCTGAGCATTTGTCTGCGCACCTAGGAGAGCTATTACGGACGTGCGCAGAATAGGCCCTTGACCAGTTGGGGGAGCAGCTGAACACGGGTCAGTCACGGTCCACTGCCCGTCTGACATTATAGGGCAATACTAGCTGTCAGGCTGTTGTAGAGCGCAGCACAGGGTGGAACAGTCCTCAGGACAACATGGACTGAAGCAATGACTGTCCTAGTCCATGTTACCACCTTAATTAGGAGCCACCCAGACAGGGCTGCAGCAGGCTCCAGGGGTCACCCAGGAGCCCTATACCAAAAGGCCCTATAGGGGTACCGGGTGTCGGACATGGCCGCACCCACGGCCTGACACCCAGAAGCCCTATATGGGTACTGGGGGTCAGACATGGCCGCGCCCGCGGCCTGACACCCAGAAGCCCTATATGGGTACTGGGGGTCAGACATGGCCGCGCCCGCGGCCTGACACCCAGAAGCCCTATATGGGTACTGGGGGTCAGACATGGCCGCGCCCACGGCCTGACACCCATGAGCCCTATATGGGTACTGGGGGTCGGACATGGCCGCGCCCACGGCCCGACACCCAGGGGCCCTATAGGCTAAACTGCCCATGAGTCGGCCACCTGGGCCTTTTTTTACTCTATGGTACCTAATGGACTTCCAATGGCTAATGTATTTAATTTTACTACATCAGTACCATGAGTCAACCACTTTGGTACCTTGAGTCAACCACCTTGGTAGATTGACACTATCTTTTGTAAAGGCCACTGGTCTGCCAAATCACACATGAATCTTTATTTTTTAAACTTTTTTACCCTGAGAACATCCCATTTAATAATGTAAATGCTTTCTACAAGTATGCATAGCATTGAACAACACATTGGCTACATGGACACAGATTTAAAGCATAAGGCCTATATTTGGAGTTGTGGCATGAATTATACATTTTGTAAGCTGGAAAATGTGGTGATAAGTGGCAATACACACTGATTTAGCCTTATGGTGGAGGGAGGAACAACTAAGCTCTAAGAAATGTAATGTAGCAGAAAGCTCAATCTCCCCCTATCATTTCACTAGAAATATTAGGAATCCCATTTAAACAGGTGTTTTAAGTCACAATTTGGTGTTGAAAACATGGTTAAGTGGTTGACTCAAGGTACATGGTCAACTCAAAGACACTTTACCCTAGGGGCACCGGGGGTCAGACATGGCCGCGCCCACGGCCTGACAGCCAGTGGCCCTATAGAGGTACCGGGGGATCAGACATGGCCGCGCCCACGGCCTGACAGCCAGTGGCCCTATAGAGGTACCGGGGGATCAGACATGGCCGCGCCCACGGCCTAACCCCCGGTACCTCTATAGGGGTACTGGGGGTCAGACATGGCCGCGCCCACGGCCTGACCCCCGGTACCTCTATAGGGATACTGGGGGTCAGACATGGCCGCGCCCACGGCCTGACAGCCAGTGGCCCTATAGAGGTACCGGGGGTCAGACATGGCCGCGCCCACGGCCTGACCCCCGGTACCTCTATAGGGGTACTGGGGGTCAGACATGGCCGCGCCCACGGCCTGACCCCCGGTACCTCTATAGGGGTACTGGGGGTCAGACATGGCCGCGCCCACGGCCTGACCCCCGGTACCTCTATAGGGGTACCGGGGGTCAGACATGGCCGCGCCCACGGCCTGACCCCCGGTACCTCTATAGGGGTACCGGGGGTCAGACATGGCCGCGCCCACGGCCTGACGCCCAGGAGCCCTATATATTATAGTAAAACTCAACTATTTACAACCACTAGTGCAAACCAGGCATTGCCCAAAATGTCAATGCACTCTTATACAAGTACAGATAGGGCATAAGTAAGGCCCTCTATGGCAACATTTGTTGTCATATTGCAGCAATGTAGCCTGAGTTAGTAACTTGCCACCACAGCGCTAGCATTAGTGTATCACACCAACGCTACCATAGGGTTGGCATGATGCATTCATGCAGCAGGACTGAGTAATTCCTGAGGGCTGCATTCATGCATCATGGAGACTAAGGGCATGGTGCATGTAAGTGCTGTGCGGCATATAAAGGGTTAATACTCGGTCTATGCCTGGTACATACTCAGGGTGTCATAACAGTTCAGTTTACACAATTACCTATTTATAGTAACTGTTTCCAGCTGCAGACTGATAAAAACTATTACTCTAGTCAATAAAGGTGTAATTAATCTTGTGTCATCTTCACAATTACAGATCAGTCCTCACACACATGTGTTAAATTACTGGTGTGAGGTGCATATGGCACTAATCACAGCTTTAATACCGCGGTAATCACGGCTGTAATAACACAATACTTGCTGCTACCGTGACGCCCAGAACCAAAGCTTTACACTGGGTGTATTAATCTCTATTACAAGTGGCACAAAGTGTCGCAGCGGCCGCAGTAATTAGGGATCTAACATGGTCCTACATGATTCATCTTCCCCCAGTGGTGCCTCTATTCATCATACTGGATGTACACTGGGGCTTTACTTGTCACATACTGATACTTAATTAGGGGTATTACACAGGGGCTAAACCAATGAGGACAGAAAAATGTAACATATTCACTACTTTACTTCTAAACTGGTTAATAATTAAAGCCAATTAAATAGAATAGTTTAAATGATCATGATGGAGAAATTATAATATTTACATTGGTTAATAATATGTCACTAAACACCAAGGTTGTGGAAAAAGTGCACGGCGGAAATGCCTGCTTGTCACATCGTCCCGCTCTGACATATGCGCCCTGTGCTCCCAGCCAATTATATTTAAATGTAACCATTCAAAGCTGAGTAAAGCACAATACGAGAATAAACCAAACAGTATAATTTGGAGGAAATTGAATTTACAACTATAAACATGAAACATGTGAATGTATGTAACATAATGTGGACCAGGCCCTAATAACACTTGGTAGTTCATTAAGCTGTATGACATGCGCTCAGCGGCGTATGTCAATACCGTACCGTCGCGATAAAGTGCCTGGTCGTGAAAGAGCACCAGTCTTGAATAAGCGCCGGGGTTATAGGGGTACCCAAATGTTTCTTAAGCACTTGTATAAGCACCTGTGTAAGAGCCCCGTCAAATTGAAGAGCGCCCCGTGATACCATGACAACATGAGTATTACAACTTGTGTTGTCAACTATGAAGAAATACACGTAGCCTGTGACTGGGTATTATCACCAAAACATGTAGAGAGTTATCACTTGGTCCTGCATGGCGTATAGTTCTTCAGGTCACTGGAATGACACATTCACATACACATATAGGCCTAAGTGTGGGATGGCACCTAGTCCTGGATATTCTATAGTGTATGGTGCAGGACGAGGTATAGTTACCAGGGTCGGTGTGATGGCACCTAGTCCTGGATATACTATAGCGTATGGTGCAGGATATACTATAGTTACCAGGGTCAGTGGGATGGCACCTAGTCCTGGATATTCTATAGTAAGTTACCAGGGTCGGTAAGATGGCACCTAGTCCTGGATATACTATAGTGTGTTACCAGGGTCAGTGTGATGGCACCTGGTCCTGGATATACTATAGTGTGTTACCAGGGTCAGTGTGATGGCACCTGGTCCTGGATATACTATAGTGTGTTACCAGGGTCAGTGTGATGGCACCTGGTCCTGGATAGACTATAGTGTGTTACCAGGGTCAGTGTGATGGCACCTGGTCCTGGATATACTATAGTGTGTTACCAGGGTCAGTGTGATGGCACCTGGTCCTGGATATACTAAAGTTACCAGGGTCAGTGTGATGGCACCTGGTCCTGGATATACTAAAGTTACCAGGGTCAGTGTGATGGCACCTGGTCCTGGATATACTAAAGTTACCAGGGTCAGTGTGATGGCACCTGGTCCTGGATATACTAAAGTTACCAGGGTCAGTGTGATGGCACCTAGTCCTGGATATACTATAGTTACCAGGGTCAGTGGGATGGCACCTAGTCCTGGATATACTATAGTGTCTGGTGCTGGATATACTATAGTGTCTGGTCCTGGACGCGGTATAGTTACCAGGGTCGGTGTGATGGCACCTAGTGCTGGATATACTATAGTGTCTGGTGCTGGATATACTATAGTTACCAGGGTCGGTGTGATAGCACCTAGTCCTGGATATACTATAGTGTCTGGTGCTGGATATACTATAGTTACCAGGGTCAGTGGGATGGCACCTAGTCCTGGATATACTATACTTACCAGGGTCGGTGTGATGGCACCTACTAATCTAATTTAACTCTTCATACCTCCACTTATCTCTACATTTTATCGTCCTCATGATTGTGGCTTGGCGCGCGGCCATACCAAAGTGTAATTGTCCCCGTTTATAATGCTTCAATTACCCCGTCTCACTGCAATTCTGACTAAATTTGCCAATTGTGATTTTTTCTTTATTTGATTCATTCATCCTGTGTGAATGTCAGACCGGGTGACATTGAGACTAAATCCTGAAGACACGGAGACAGACGAGGGGCCCCGGGGGAGTTGGCATACACGGGCCCCGGACACACACAGTAGCATGTAGAGAGATAGAGAGGGGGAATGGGGGGGGGGGTAGACAGACAAAGATAGTGGATGACCTTGAAGTAAGATCATGGAGAGATAGAAACAGGGGCCCAGGGTACAGATACAGAGACTGATAGACAGGGGGTGCAGACAGACAGAGACAGAGACAGACAGAGACACACACACAGACAGAAATACAGGAAGACAGAGAGAGAGAGAGGCAAAGAAGCACTGAGGGAGAGACAGACAGAGGCAGAGAGGCAGAGAGCACTGAGGGGGAGACAGACAGACAGACAGAGGGAGAGGCAGCGGTTTAGAAAGATGGCTAATATAAGGAGGATCCTGACAAATGGCTTAAATTAATCTATAATCTATAAGTGATCTGATAACTGCATCCAAGAAGACATCTGAAACCTTAAGAGCAAAAATTTGCATCGCGACTCATGAAACCGCAGATGAAAAATACAACATAACTCCCACCACAGATGACTTCACCACAGACACTCCCAGTTTTTGTCAGTTTCACAAGAAGTGTATTTTTAAACAATTTTCAACTAAATACCATTAAGGTGACTCTAGCTCCTACGGTGAACATCAAAATGGCGGCAAGAGGTGTTTCCTGGTTGCTTGGTTACGTAGTTGCCGCCACTGAGTGGGAGAGTTGAGGAGTGTGTTACACCGTACGTCACCCTTTATGTGGACTGCATGCAGATATCCTCGTGTTTTGTCGTAAGTGACATGAATGATGGTTTAAAGTACAATTATATGTTTAAGGTACAGTCCCCCACGGAGGTTGGAGGACTCATCATGCGGCTATAACGAGTACCTCTGTAACCAGTGTAACCCCCACTCAGGCCACACGACTAATGTACAGCATTGTGTGTGTAGTGTCAGGGGGAGAGGCAGAGGGACCTTCTGTGGAGAAAGAAAAAAGGTTTTAAAAAAGGTATAAAGAGGTGTAAGCTGTACACAATGGGACAGTGACATAATGATTATAGAACGTCAAAAGTAGGAGGGGCGCGGGGAGGGGAACTAACCCGGAGTGAGGCAGGGGCTGGATGGAGGGGCCATATGAAGGGGCCAGGTGAGGGGCCAGGTAAGGGGCCAGGCAAGGAGCAAGGCGAGGGGCCAGGTAAGGGGCCAAGTGAAGGGCCAGGCAGGGGGCCAGGGGAGGGGACAGGGGAGGGGACAGGCAAGGGGCCAAGCGAGGGGCCAGGTGAGGGTCAAGGCGAGGGCCCAGGCAAGGGGACAGGTGAGGGGCCAGGTGAGGGTCAAGGCGAGGGGCCAGGCAAGGGGCCAGGTGAGGGGCCAGGCAAGGGGCCAAGCGAGGGGCCAGTAGAGGGCCCAGGCAAGGGGCAAGATGAGGGTCAAGGCAAGGGGCCAGGCAAGGGGCCAAGCGAGGGGCCAGGAGAGGGCCCAGGCGAGGGCCCAGGCAAGGGGACAGGTGAGGGGCCAGGTGAGGGTCAAGGCGAGGGGCCAGGCAAGGGGCCAGGTGAGGGGCCAGGTGAGGGTCAAGGCGAGGGGCCAGGCAAGGGGACAGGTGAGGGGCCAGGTGAGGGTCAAGGCGAGGGCCCAGGCAAGGGGACAGGTGAGGGGCCAGGTGAGGGTCAAGGCGAGGGGCCAGGTGAGGGGACAGGTGAGGGGCCAGGTAAGGGTCAAGGCGAGGGGCCAGGCAAGGGGACAGGTGAGGGGCCAGGCAAGGGGCCAAGCGAGGGGCCAGGAGAGGGCCCAGGCAAGGGGCAAGATGAGGGTCAAGGCGAGGGGCCAGGCAAGGGGCCAAGCGAGGGGCCAGGAGAGGGCCCAGGCAAGGGTCCAGATGAGGGTCAAGGCGAGGGGCCGGGCAAGGGCCCAAGCGAGGGGCCAGGGGAGGGCCAGGAGATGGAACTAGAAAGTCTGATGGTAAAATACAGTAAAACTACCATCATACATTCTGGTTCCTGTCCACTGGTTCCAGGCTACCAGCAGGAGTTGCCCAGATCCAGCAAAATCCCAAGTTCAAGGTCAATTGGCTGTTACCAGAGCCTTCCTTCAGAAGGATTTGGGAACGAGAGGTTAAAGCCCCAGCGCCCCTATAGATAGGCTGAGTACCTGTCACGGCTCCACTCCGACTGCCGCTGGAGGGGTACCGAGATCTGCGCCTTTAAGGGTGTATTGCATTTAAGCAACATGCTACCATGAAAGGGTTACCATGATTGATACCCTGGGCACTGAGTACACCAGGTTTAAAGGAGTGGGGTATGGAGGGTACCAGGTTGTGGTTGTAAGTAGCATACAGTGATGGATGCTCCCTCATACAACGACTAACGACACACACCGCCCACTGCCGCGCACTAATAACACACACGGACAGCCGCGGGATGTCTGAAATAAATGGGGGCTGGGTCGGCACAGGATTTTTGAAATAGTTGAAGTTTATGAATCAGCCATTACGCAGTAGTCACAGGAAGGGGAGCACTCCTTGTGTTTTACAGAAATGCTGAGTCTACGCCGTGTTTCTGTGAAACTGATGAAATAACGTCTTACCACACACAGATATCAGACAGTGAGGCTATTTCTAGATATCACCATTTCCTTGTTAAAACAGCATGTGGAGCACTGTGTGTAGTTAACTGCAGCCCACACAGTGTACCTAATTCAATAGTTATACAATTTTTCTAGTAGTTGAATCCCCCCTCCCCCATAAAAAAAAAGAGAAGAAAAAAAGCCTTAATCCCCCATCCCGCAAATTAAATTAAGGAAGATCTAGACGACTCTTAGTTCAAATTATAGCCAAAAAGAGGTTTTACCAAAAAACTCTAGGCAAGGTTAAGGCTGTGTCTCACGACCTTGGGCCAATGTTTTTGTCTCTGTCCGGGTGCCAGCTCTGACCGGGTGCCAGCTCTGACCGGGTGCCAGCTCTGACCGGGTGCCAGCTCTGACCGGCCTGAATAAAACGGGTTATTTAGGGCAGATGATTATAAAAATGGGCAACTAATGACTAGTTTAAAGAGTTATAACATCCATTAACCTTTTCAGCCAAATTCTATCTACATCTGCCCTAAATAACCCGTTTTTATTCAGGCCGGTCAGAGCTGGCACCTGGTCAGAGCTGGCACACGGTCAGAGCTGGCACCCAGTCAGAGATGAAAACATAGGCCCAAGGTCGTGAGACACAGCCTTAAGGGTCGGAGGTCTAGTCTTTGCAAAGGCTTTTTCACAGTGGAGAAAATTCAGTCCTACGGTTTGCCAATCAAGCAGGACCAGAGAGATTTCCACAGCAACGGATACAAAAATTAACAGCATAACAGCAGCAAAAAAGCTTTTGGCCAGGATATTAGTGTGTGCTCTATAACTTCAGGTCTACTTGGAATATTTGAGAAATTCTTTTAGCTGTGGAAGGGCCAGAATATGGAGGTCCAGCCTCACAGCCGTGTCAATATAACCCTAGCTCCCCCTGCTCATGGCAGCACGCCTTGACGACAGCATCAGAGTAATACCTGACACCATCCAGACGACTCGCCCCACCTCAGTATAGAGCCGGCCCCACTGGCTGTGTACTACATTGATTCCACCCTGCCCGTGCCTCCTGACGATATAACACACCTTTTTACATGTTGTCTGAACACTCAATGGCTGGTCCATGCGGGAAATATACAGCATTCAATTATAGACTGGATTAATGTGTAAATGAAGCAGTGGGTGGGATCTCCTATATCTGCCGTGTACCGGGCTGGAATACCGATCTCCGCGGGGTGTAATAGCACATATCTAGTTCTGTAAGGAGCGAGTAGTGCTGCCGGGGTGGTTGTCGAGTAACCCACCAGGGCTGCATTCATGCATCATGCTGACCCATCAGGAGCGTATCAGCTCCATACCATTGACATGATGCTTGATTGCCGCACAGGCATATTACCTACTCAGACTTTATTCATGCACCGTGAGGATGCTGAGAATTAAAGCATGCTGTTATCCTTACAGGGCTAGACACAAGTTATTACGGAGGCCATTGACCACCGGAAGTAGTGTTTTTACAGAGGATAATCAAATGTTGTGTGTGTTACGACTCCTGCTAGTTGTGTTTATTGCAGACTACGGCATCGGTGTGTAAGTGAGCTGTCTGTGAGGTGAGAAGGTGCATCATGGACACTCAAGTAAAGTGTCCAATAAAAATCATTAAAATTGCCAAGATATTTGCCCTTGGAGATGGCACTGAACAATGTTCCACCTACCGCAGACCGCCTCTAAACTGACCTTGTACGACTGCCGGTGGTTACTGAAGACAACTGAATCAGTGGGGATGAACTGTCGGTTAGGTACTAAGTGTCCGATAACAATTACTGAAATAGCAAAAATAAATACCCTTGGGCATGACACTGAAGAATGTTCCAGCTACCATGGTAGACTACCTCTGTGCTGACCTTAAAGGGACTCGCTACTTGTCGCAGGATTACTGATGTTCTATTGACTTTTGCATATAACTCACGATTATGTTAGTTAGATTTATTATCTAATAGAAAATCAAAAGAAATTGCCATGTCACGGTACTAACTTTCATGATACAGCCATTTGAGCAAGGGAGTGCCTTAACTATAAAAATGAATAGGAAAACAGCATTTTCCCATTATCTATCATGGATAATCCCCTTCTTCTATTGATATTGTAACCAAACCTTGGGAATGTATAATGGACATCTATACAAACATTTTAGGACCAATAAAACAGGGGGTCACGGATAAAATGAGAAAGGCATGAATTTTGGAAAAATATTTCTTTTGCCTTAACTATAGGATCCTATGGCTGTCCTAGCAGTGAATATATGTGAACAATGGAGGTATACTGTCAAAGTAGCAAATACAAATAGTTTGTTTAGGGAAGGTCGTCTATGTAGGAATATGAATATAGCTTAAAGAATACTTTTCATGAGCTTCGATTTTTGCCGCCAGGTGGCTTCTGTGTAGGAACCAGCGATAGCCCTTTAATAATGACAAGCTGGACAACAAACAGGGATTTATCACAGCTCATGATGTAATTTTGAATCTACTTTGATTCTGCTAATAGATAGATAGATGGATGGATAGATAGATAGATAGATAGATAGATAGATAGATAGATAGATAGATAGATAGATAGATAGATAGATAGATAGATAGATAGATAGATAGATAGATAGATAGATAGATAGATAGATAGATAGATAGATAGATAGATAAATAGATACAAGCTAAGGGGGAGGAGCTACACTCTTCTCCAGACTCTTCCAAGTGACAGTCATAAAATAAACAAGTCAAAAACTCGTCAAAGTGACAAGGAAGCAGGTCTTCTAGCTGGAGATACAAGACATGTGCCAGCCCAAAACCCGAGATTTGCCAGCTCCATATTCTATTTGTGGGATGGTAAGACAACTTTTGATTCGTTTATTTTGTGATAGTCACTTCGAGGAGTCTGGAGACAAGTTTACTTTTTCAGTGTATAAGCCATAACTAGGAACTCGGCAGATTGGAACGTATTAGACATGCATGAAATGTCTGGCAGTTAAAATCAAACAGGTTCTGATTTTACGAAGGCGGATGCAGCCCATGTTTTGACGTGAGATGACGTCTGTATAACAGCGTCTATTGGTACACCTATACGTGTGGAGACCAATCACAACAGTGGGAACATGCAGCCAAGGCTCCATCTGCTGTCAGTACTTGTAGACATCCATCAGAGTTAGGACGTCTAACGTGATAAAACAATCACAGAGAGCTCATTATAAGGCATCAAACCTGTAAGGACTGCAAAAAGGCATTAAATCCGGCTCGTTATGAGACAAATTGTGGCATTGGTTGTACCTCATTAACCCTTTGAGGACGTCTAACTTTCATGTTGATTTGTCATCATAAGGACCAATGCAGTGCAAGTAAATTGCCGATGCCTACCCTTCAAGAGTGTATAATTCCAGTAGGGTCAACATCAAGTATGGCTGCAGCCCCGGCGAGTTACTCACCAGGGCTGCATTCATCCATGTTGGGGCAGCATTGTACAGGAGATGAGTCCTGATGTACCACCTGTAGCTGTAGCACCTGCAGCCCCTACAGGCCTCTCACCCATTACTCAGCCACATCTTACAGGCAGCAAACACTCATATACCTCAGTACCAGACAGATACCTGCATTAAACCTTCATAAACCCTGCAAGGTGCGGCCGTAATAAGACGTAATAAGGCGTAATAAGGCGCCTTATGGTGATGAGGCGACAGGTGTCGAATTTAGGAGAAGTTGACAGCTTTATATTCGCTGGGGATTGAGCTGGCAGGCGTGGACCCAAAACACCAAAGTACTGAAAAGTGTCACACTAGAATTCGTGGTGAATCGAAATGTCATTGGAAAAATTTTAATTTTTCTTCCAAATATCGGGGGGGCGGGTCCAAACCCCAGGACCACCTGGTAGGGGGCACTGCTGTCTGCGACAAAAAAAAACTGTGCCAAAACACGAAATAATGCCTAGGTTGTGAAACACTGTCTAGGAAGGGGACTTTTATCGATTGATGATCTAGAGTTGCCTTGAGGCCCCTTTATTGAGATGATTCACTGATGCAGAGCCACTCAGTAACTCGCTGCTGGCGAGTAACTCGCTGGCCCCCATTGCTGAGATGTACAGCTGTATGTTGAGTAGGTTAAGTGCCGTGTTTAGGTGCTGCATGTACTACAGGTGAGTTATGGTGATGAGCGGACTGACTCGGGGTACGGAGGTAACTCATCATGGCTGTATCCGTGTCAATGTCACATACCGGGTAATTGGTGTCATACTCGTGATTTACAGGAACAGGCCCCGCAGCCGATTTATAGGGTTCTGAAGAGGGGGCCACAACTAGGGACCAGAAATGATGAACTATACCTCTGTCGGTAACAAAGTTAGTCTTCCTTTCTGTCCTAGACCAGGTTTATGTTAAACACCCCCAAAACAATAACACATGGCCATGTCCATAGCTGAATGAATAAGGGAGAGCCTGGGGGAAGTCCTCCTTGGAATACCACTGTCAATTTGGCTGTTACCCATATACCCCTGCGTATACAAAACAGATGAACAAAACAGACGTTTAGCCAAGATACTATGTTAGTGCCGAGTTAAATCTTCAACAATCATCAAGATTCACCAGAAATACAAAGCAGAGCCCGGCTCTGACTGCAATTCATGGGGAAATTGCTATCCAGTGCTGATGTGACAGATTCTTATTTCAACCATAAATTATCCACCTTCTTTGTGAAAACCTATTCATCTCACAGGACATTAGGTCCTGCAAATTCTCAATTATTTTTAAGTAAAAAATTAATAAAAATAGCATACACAGTATATTGCCAAAATATTTCAGCTTTAGAAACCCATCTCTATTTTAGTTCATAAAAAAGCCCAACATGTGACTGGACATTGGGTTCTGCTACACATGTAAATCTGCTGGACCGTTGGCATTTTAGGTGGACATTGCCACTCTCCTGCATGTTTTTGCAAAGACTATGCACATGTTAATGTTATACCTTTGAAATAATTATAGCGACAACAGAGTTTCTTGTTTTCAAATAACAGTACAGTGTAAAACTGCCATGGAAATTATAATGACAAATTAAGTTTAACTCGCTTTCGCATGTTTTTCTACGTATTACGCAGTCCTTCATATCAGGCTCTTATAACCCTTTACCGCTCGGATTATGCATTAATGGATCATGTCTTTTTCATCATGATTACTGACTTCCCGGTATTGTTCTGAAGCCCCCTGCGGACCAGCCTGATGCAGCGTTGAACTGCCCGTGAGTTGTCAGCATGCCTTGGTGCATCCTGACGGCTGGTATTGCCTTTCAGCACCATGCCGTCATTAACTAGTTAAGGTCACTAAATCCTGCTAGTCAGGTACACTAGGCTTCCTGTAGTAATGTAGTGTTTAATTAGGGACGTGTAATGTAGTGTTTAATTAGGGACGTGTAATGTAGTGTTTAATTAGGGAGGTGTAATGTAGTGTTTAATTAGGGACGTGTAATGTAGTGTTTAATTATGGACGTGTAATGTAGTGTTTAATTAGGGACGTGTAATGTAGTGTATAATTAGGGACGTGTAATGTAGTGTTTAATTAGAGACGTGTAATGTAGTGTTTAATTAGGGAGGTGTAATGTAGTGTTTAATTAGGGAGGTGTAATGTAGTGTTTAATTAGGGAGGTATAATGTAGTGTTTAATAAGGGAGGTGTAATGTAGTGTTTAATTAGGGACGTGTAATGTAGTGTTTAATTAGGGGTGTGTAATGTAGTGTTTAATTAGGGGTGTGTAATGTAGTGTTTAATTAGGGACGTGTAATGTAGTGTTTAATTAGGGAGGTGTAATGTAGTGTTTAATTAGGGGTGTGTGTAATGTGTTGTTTAATTAGGGAGGTGTAATGTAGTGTTTAATTAGGGGTGTGTAATGTAGTGTTTAATTAGGGAGGTGTAATGTAGTGTTTAATTAGGGAGGTGTAATGTAGTGTTTAATTAGGGAGGTGTAATGTAGTGTTTAATTAGGGAGGTGTAATGTAGTGTTTAATTAGGGAGGTGTAATGTAGTGTTTAATTAGGGAGGTATAATGTAGTGTTTAATTAGGGGCGTGTAATGTAGTGTTTAATTAGGGACGTGTAATGTAGTGTTTAATTAGGGAGGTGTAATGTAGTGTTTAATTAGGGACGTGTAATGTAGTGTTTAATTAGGGAGGTGTAATGTAGTGTTTAATTAGGGACATGTAATGTAGTGTTTAATTAGGGAGGTGTAATGTAGTGTTTAATTAGGGACATGTAATGTAGTGTTTAATTAGGGAGGTGTAATGTAGTGTTTAATTAGGGGTGTGTGTAATAGTAGTCTCACCGTGACCGGTCTGATTTATAGACTTGTACCGTGTGTATCCTGCCTGCAGGTTTGTTACAAGACATGCCCGGGGGGCGCGCTGCGAGGGGGCTGCGAGGTGACAAGGAGATGACCAGTTTGCCGCTATTAACAAAAAGAGACGGCGAGGTGTAATTTATTGATTACAGGGGGTAATCTGGCACGCAGGTACAAAAATGTTTAAGCCCTGACCCCAATCCCAATCGCAAAATTTGTCGTGCCCTACTGAAAAAAGTATTGAATACTGTACTTCAAAACCAGGGCCCTCAGACCCATTCTTAGAGAAAGGGAGAGTCAGGGTAGGGCCCTCAGAGACAGAGTGCCCTTAAGTAAGGCCCTTAGAGACAGGGTGCCCTTAAGTAGGGCCCTTAGAGACAGGGTGCCCTTAAGTAGGGCCCTTAGAGACAGGGTGCCCTTAAGTAAGGCCCTTAGAGACAGGGTGCCCTTAAGTAGGGCCCTTAGAGACAGGGTGCCCTTAAGTAGGGCCCTCAGAAACAGGGTGCCCTTAAGTAAGGCCTTTAGAGATAGGGTGCCCTTAAGTAGGGCCCTTAGAGACAGGACGGCCCTACTAATTGACACACAGGAATGTAGTCAATATAAAAGTCTACCGCACATCGACTATAACCAGCCAAATGTCCGGCAGAAAGGCAGTAACTGCCAGCCAGAATCACTGGCTATGATTGACGGATCTTTACTTACATGCCGGTGTTTATCGTTTGTAAATCAGACCATTGCTAAGGTTTCTACAGCATAAAACAGAATGCATAAAGATGTTGTATAGTATTCGTAAAAATTGCAAATGGAAAATGGAAAATATGCAGTTAAGGATATGAGATGTGGCAGTCATCAATACACTCCTAAAGGATCCACATGATGCACCAATACAGCCTGATACACTCCTGAAGGATCCACATGATGCACCAATACAGGCTGATACACTCCTGAAGGATCCACATGATGCACCAATACAGGCTGATACACTCCTCAGTGATCTACATGATGCACCAATACAGGCTGATACACTCCTCAGTGATCTACATGATGCACCAATACAGGGCTGATACACTCCTGAAGGAACCACATGATGCACCAATACAGGCTGATACACTCCTGAAGGATCCACATGATGCACCAATACAGGCTGATACACTCCTGAAGGAACCACATGATTGTAAGATTGTAAGATTGTAAGATTTTTATTTCAGACAGGGTCATGGTTTACACTACGATTTTCAAGAGCTGAATCAGAAAAGCTATGTACATATAGGTGAAAACATATAAATACATAAACTGGGTGCCAGCCTAGGTTTTTATTTGGGCATGGCAGTAGCGGATTGAATGTAGACTTCTTACTGATGAATGGTAGTAGAGCGTTGGCGACTCTATGTTCGGTGTTTTCTTTTCGAGTGAAAATAAGTTAGATTGAGGAGGGCATTGCTTGTGCAATGTACCTGTCCTGTATATAGTTTGTATCATGTCAGTGAGTATGAATTAATGAGCATGAAGAATGTATATAGGGCTGTATAGGCAGTGCTTGTGCACTAGACCATAGCCAGTGATCATAAATAAATGCTGAACACAGCGGGCAGTGCTGGTGCACTGTACCTAGCTTCGAAGTGTGGGCCTTCCAATAAGGTCATGTCATCATCATCCTGTCTTGTTCATCATATAATGTGCTGGGGAGCAGTGCTAGTGCACTGTACAAGCCGTATAACCAATGTATTAATATGCACCCTACTATAATTGTTGTTAGAAAGAGGGGGGCAGTGCTAGTACACTGTACCTACCCTGAGTGCAGTATATTGCACAATAAGTATAAAGTAACCAAATTAGAGAAACAATTTAAACAATTTAAACCATTTGCGCATTTCTGAGTTTAATAGCAGTGAAGTCTATTTTTTCAACAGCTGTTTTAAACTTGGCTCTACAGTCTAGCTGCTGAGTTGCCAGGTCCAGTGAATTCCATAATAAAGCACCTCTAGAGAGAGGGGATTTTTTCACTACACGTAGTTTAGTTCTCGCCATCTTAAACCGAATTTTATTTTCAGCTCTCGTTCGTGGGTTTTCTGAGACAATGATGTTATCAGGGCATTTTGACAATTTGAACAAGTGCAGGAGCAACTGGGTGTCCCTCCTTTTGACTAATTTGGACATGTTACATGCTGTGTGAAGGTCATCCTGGGTAATGTCCCTGGGGTTCCTAATTCTTAGGCTAGCGCGTAAACCTCTATTTTGTATTACCTGAAGACTTTTCTGGTCCAGTTGTGTGGCACTGTCTAGAATAAAACTACAGTATTCTAAAGAGGGGAGGGTGCAGTATTTATAAATTTCAAGGCAGGTTTCATTGTCAATTGAATCACGTATCCTGTTTGTCCTGTATACCTTATAACCACAGCGCTTCCTCATACCAGATAAATGAGTTTTCATGGTTAAATTTTCATCTAGCTCAATTCCTAAATAACAGAAAGATTTAACCTTGCTTATGTCCTCATTATCAATTTGTAATATGGGGTCTTGTATAACTTCTGTCTTAGGCCTAGTGCCATAAACTACTTGCATAGTCTTTTCACTATTGATTGTGAGGCGATTTGTGGCACACCAGGCAGTAATTAGATTCAGGTCAGGTTGTCCCAACCGTCTAATATCGTCAACCCCCTTCCCTTCTGTGATCATCACAGCATCATCTGCATATAATATTACTTTAGAATTATCAACAGTTGTAGGAAGGTTATTAATGTATACAGAAAAGAGTAAGGGGCCCAAAATGGCCCCCATGATGCACCAATACAGGCTGATACACTCCTGAAGGATCCACATGATGCACCAATACAGGCTGATACACTCCTGAAGGATCCACATGATGCACCAATACAGGGCTGATACACTCCTGAAGGATCCACATGATGCACCAATACAGGGCTGATACACTCCTGAAGGATCCACATGATGCACCAATACAGGCTGATACACTCCTTATAAAGGTGACAGTGTCAGGATGTAAAGGTTCATAGAGGTGACAGTGTCAGGATGTACGTAAAGGGTTAACGACGGTACATTCCTAATATGTTGGCATGATTGGGTGAAAAACTGAAGGTGTGTGTTTCAAGTTTCCAAGGAGTCGGCATGGTTGGCATTATGCTTGAATGCAGTACCTGGCGAGTTACTCGTCAGGGGTGCATTCATGCATCATGAGGACCAATGGCATGATGCATTAATATACCATGCAGCTGTAAAGGGTTAAAGGCTTCACATCCAGAAATACGAGCATTACTGTCGCTAAAACCACCTAATTCTGGGTGTGTTAATGAAAGTTCATAAAGTGTAACAGGTATAACGCCCTTACAGCCTAATGGGTTCATACCGGGTATGATGAGGGCTGATTGCTGGAGGTGAGTAATGGTAATGAAGGCTCGATCATCAGGTTATGGGTATTGCTGTACGTCATAGTACCTCGTTTTGGCACCAGGCGGTATCCGTGTCAACGTGCAGCGTGTAATCACGGCTATATACAGCGTGATGTACACCCGCGTGGATTATAGGGTTTGGTGACGGGCCGGTTATGACAGAATGTGAGGAATGGGGAACTACTGCTCTCAGACTGACAACGTGAGTCTCATCTTACCACTGGCTGCAATACTATAATGCCAAAAAAGGTGTGTTTCAGGCAAGTCGATTGAATGAGGGGCCGATTTTGGGGGGTTTTCTTTCTTTTATTTTCCTTCTTTTTTTTGTGGAGATGTGTAGGTCATTCCAGATACTTTCATCATTTAGGAAAAAAGAAAGAAAAAATCCCATCTACTTACCCTAATTTCTTGGACCATGTTGCCTGAAACACACCTTTCTTTGCTTAACATATAGTATCTCAATCTTGCGCAACCCCAATCTTGCCACCTCATCTCTGACCCAATGTATGTGTAAATCATCTGTACAGTAGTACTTTTCTCGTTTCCTGTCCGTATCGCACACTGCCCATTAACCTATACATGAAATATATTGTCTACGACATCACGACTGACATGTCTGTGATTCACATCATGTGCTGTCCCCATATTCAGGGGTAGACACTACCGTGTTCAGCCATGGGCCTCCCAAGCCCGTAGCTTCAGAAATCCACAGGCCTGTACATAAATCTGTGGGCCCAGAATCAATACTACCCTTTTCTTAAGGACGAAATCATTAGTATCCCTGGTTAATTCATATCAAGACCTAACCAGATGACCCGTTTCCTAATGATGTTCTCTTTCCAACTACAAATCACATGACTTTATTGGTATAACACATGTAGACAAGTTGTGCCCCCTCCCCCCTTTTCCCGGAAAAAATAACAACTTCTTTCTATCAAAGAAAATCTCTTGGGACCTGCTGGGATTGAACACTCAACCTTCTGATTTGAAGGCAGACTTGGTAACCACTACACTACCAACTCCTGTGTCAATGTCTGAAGCTGGTGGGATAGTGTACCATACATATCTTATAGACATATGCCATGAGAGAGCAGCACAAGCCACATAATGTAATATCGTTTTTCTGACATACACCAGGTTCCAGCACAGACTTTTGCATCGAGTACCTTTAAACGTTAGGACAAGACTTTATTTCATATGGGAAAGAAAAGTCCATAATTAAGCATAGACAGACTCAGGGCCTTGAGGAAAATGCATCTTGTTCTGCCCGGTGACGTCATCAAAACAGCCATGAAGCCAATTTTTAGATTAATAGAATTCATCAATTATGACAAGCAAAAAGTCGAAAAATGACTCAGACTTAAGCTCAGCTATTCGACTTTGTTCAATCGGGGATAGGGGCAATGGTAAAGGGGGAAGAGAATAATGTGGGAGAAGGCAGAACCCTGTACACCTAGTTTACAATGTAATGGTGAACATTCAACTACTTGTTTAACCATTTAAGGCCCACATAGTGATTTAATATGTTATCTATGACCTTTTCATTGTGAATGCAGCAGCACTAACGGGTAACATGTCAGGGTTGATGCACCCCCTAAGGCTCGGCATGATGCCCTCGCCAGCCAAGCTTTGACTCATAATGTCAACATACACACACCCGGTGTTAAAGTATGATGCTGTCCTTACAGGGTTAGCCCTATCTGTCCCCAGATCTGCGTCTAATGGACGCCTCTAAAAGGGCAAATTGCCGCCCAGCCTCAGTCAGCTCCAAGTAGCTGTTAACCCTTTAATGACAGCAGCATGCATTAAGGTGCATGTTCATCGTCACGATGCACCAATGCAGCACCGGTGAGTAACTTGGTCCTGCATTGGTGCGTCGTCCTGACACAGCAATATTCTACCAACCCTACAGGGTCTTCATGGTGATTATCAACTGCATTTATGCAACAAGGGCTAACAACAAGAGGTATTTGTAGCAAAGTGAGCTACTGTCCTTAAAGGTCTAACAGGTAAGCAGTTTAAGTGAATAACTACATTGTGAGTAGCCGGATGGTCCCCGGTAGTTCCTGACTCTGCCACCAGGGGTTTCATGCTGCATTAACTGTGTAAAGTGTAATTGTGACATCTGGTTGTCGTTTGTACCACCCGGCTACCTGGCCCCCTGGCTACCTGGGCCCCCCGGCCGCGGCACACGCACAACGTCGTAATGGGCCGTTTAGGCGCAGGGGTCTCAAATAAGCAAAGGTCTTATTTAAGTGCAGTCAAGGACCCACTTTAAACCCAAAATCTCTTTTCAGAGCGATTGTTATAAGCACGGGGGGGATAGAGACTTGGTGTGCTTAAACAATCAATTACAGCAGTCCACAGGCGGGTGACATACACAGGAAGAAGGGGAAACTGAGGTAGAGCCCAGAGTCTGGGTCCTCACTCCAGTGTCTATATACATGGTGTAAATCGACACAAGTGACATAGGCCTTTTGGAATTCGATAGACAGAAAAGTAGACAGTTTCAGAAAGTTGGGTACCCAAAATCAGATTGACAGCGTGACTAATAAAATCAGCCCAAAGTCGGGATGAGTATTATATACGAGTTGGGCTTATACCCGAGAATCAACATTATATCTACTGAGAGTAAAATAAATCTCACTATTTCTCAAATCCTCTTAGTCTTAACCTTTTGAGTTGGCACTGTAATATGATGTGACATTGCATGATTCTATATCCCTGATCAGATAACCCCAGTAAGTTCCCTGAGTCGGACTACAGTAAACTCTTGTATAGAAACAGCGGCTAGTACGTGTGTAAGATCGCTGATGCGGCTTATAGGATCAGCCCAAAGTTGAGGTGCGACTCATATGCGAGTTTTTATAAGTATAGTACATAGTACTATATTAGCAATTTTTAGATGCTCTCTGAGGCTTATAGGGATTGTCACAGTTAGCGGTGCGGCTAATACAGGAGTTGTACAGCACCAGACGCCTGTAGCTGTGAGCTGCCTGTGGCGGCACTTGGAGCAAGAACACTACAGAGACTCTTACTCAGAGCCTGGTGCAGCAGAAGGTGTGAGTTTAGCTGCCTTTGATGTCTCAGCCCCCGGGTTGTTACACAGGTACCTGGTGGTGTCTACGGGGTGCCACAGGGCAGCCTGCTGGGGCGGCTTGTTTAAGCAGCAGAAGGGCCATAACATGACACAAGGATACATCACTCTACTCTCACGCCGCCCGGGGAGTACAGACTCCCAGAGGATGGAGCAGTAGGGAGAGAGGGGGAGAGAGTGGGAGAGAGAGGAGTGAGAGAGTGGGGAGAGAGAGAGGAGTTAGAGGCTCAGTCTCATGAGTTTGTAACAGTTCAAACGTCTTTGACCGGTGGCGTCTTTGACCGGTGGCGTCTTTGACCGGTGGCGTCTTTGACCGGTGGCGTCTTTGACCGGGTATGTGATTAAAATGAAGAAAAAGGTAGTGTATAGTAAAGAAATAGGTAAATTTATTGTATAATATGTTATAACACATCATTTCGAGGCATTCAAATTGATATATTTCCTATATTTATGTTACTGGCTCAGTCTCATGAGTTTGTAACAGTTCAAACGTCTTTGACCGGCGGCGTCTTTGACCGGTGACGTCTTTGACCGGCTGAAGAAAAAAAGCCCAAAAGGAACCCTTAATATGTGCTTTAAAATATTTTTTTTAATTGGGTAAAACAACCATAGACTGTTTATTACATGAAGAAGTTGAAGCTTAAATTTCTTTACTATATACTACTTTTTTCTTCATTTTAATCACATACCCGGTCAAAGATGCCACCGGTCAAAGACGCCACCGGTCAAAGACGCCACCGGTCAAAGACGTTTGAACTGTTACAAACTCATGAGACTGAGCCTAGAGAGGGGGAGAGAGTGAGGGAGAGAGAGAGGGAGTAGAGAGAGGGGGAGACAGCCAGCACGACCGACAGACAGACAGACAGACAGACAGACAGAGACAGACAGAGGGGGAGAGACAGAGGGACAGAGGGACAGACAGAGTAAGGGAAAAAGAGAGACACAGAGAGACATAGAGAGACAAAGAGATACGGGGAGGTTGAAAACAGAAAACAGTCAAGCAGGGAGAATGGGAGAGGGATAGACACAGCAATGGCCAAATTCCCCAATCCATACTAAGCCACTAGACATTCTCCCACAGCGCACACTGGCTCTCTGTAAAATTACCATTTTCTATTTGAAACACGCATAAATCTATTAACACTGACATGGAGATACTTATCTGAGGGTAGGCCTAATGTAAAATAGTTAACCCTCTCTCGTCTGCGAGCTGAGATAGTGCTCATGTCACCTTGACTTTAATGGCAGATAACAGTGTGACATTAGAAACCTGTATAAACCATGTACAACTATAAGGCAATATCAGGAATAAAGATTGATTAACCCTTCATGGCCCATAATACACATGTCCTCTTGTCATCATGAAATGATCCAAGATGCAGTTGAAGTAGCTCCCCCGTTCTGCTGTTACAGCTTCCTTACACACACAAACAGTCGGCATGATGTCAGGGATGCATTAATTTTTCCTTTTTATAAGTTAGATAGCTTTAATTTATTCGTTTTCATGGTGTTGTTGGTAAGTTTTATTTTGGCAAAGAGCTGTTATAAAATATGAAGATTTTCAGCAATAAGCCAAGAGTTAGCCAGACAGAGAAAGTCTTTAGAGTAATGAAATGTTGAGTGTTTACTTTGGTCATAGAGTCAAGATTTGTGGTACCTTTTAATTGACTAAATAGTATTCTGATTGCTTGCATCTTGCTGGCCCTACAGGGTTGATGCACTCACAGAGAATAGGTATGATGCACCGATGCATTAAGTTACCCGGCAGCATTGTGTAAGTCCATCCAAACAACCATACCATATTGGCCCGTATAAGCATCCAGGCACTCATTGATTTCAATCCCCCCATACCCCAGCGCTTATACGCATAAATTCATTTCAATGCTCCTATACCCCTGGCACTTATTCGAGACATGTGCTTATTCAAGACCCTGGTGCATCTACGGGCCAATATGGTAATAACCCTGTGTTTCTAGTAGTTATAGGACGAGTACCAAGCTGTATGCGAAATACAGTGAAGGGAGCCTTATAGGCCCTGAATACCCCTACAGCTTGGTACAATGCCTGTAACGTACTTATACCACTAGCTGTATGCAGTATACAAGAGGTGTGAAATGCTTTGTTCTCTGTGCCCGCTGTGGTATAAAAAGGGTTAGCTATAGCAATGTCTGTACTAACAGGACTAAATGACTACCGTAAAACCTCACATATAAGCCACAGCTAGTACGCGAGTCAGATCAGTGGTGCAGCTTATAGGATCGCCCCAGGGTCAGGGTGCGGCTTATACGTGAGTTTTTGCTGCTATGGTACAGTACTAGAAGTCACCATAACCTGATCTCTGGTGCGGCGTATAGGATCAGCCCAAAGTCGGGGTACGGCTTATCTGCCAGTTAGGCTTATACGCAAGGTTTTACGGTATTAACAATTATAACTAATGACAACTAATGATAATTAGTATAATACATGATAATTAGTTACTTACATGATTAGGACGGTCCTGAGGGCCATGCATCCAGCCCCAGGCTCCGGCCGGGCGCGACCAGCGGCAATCTCCCAGAATCCCGCTCCTCTGTCAGCCGAGATTAATCCTGTTTACACACAGTCATCGGTTATCTCCAAGTACCTCCAAGTGGTCATCGACTAACCAGATTAGACGACCTCCTGTCAACCTGCACTCACACAGGGTGAGTGGGGGCCAGCGGGGCGCGTCAGTCAGCGGGTACACCCAGTGTTATCAGACCTGCGCCCATTGAGGCATGTCGTGTGTGCTGTCAGACCCCGCCTGGCGCCTAGTGACATGGCACTCAGCTGGAGGGGGACTGAAGTGACAGCTGGCACCTACACAGTACACACAGTACTGGGCAACTCTCACACCTGTACAGGTAGATAGGCACTTGTACAGGTAGATAGCACTCACACACGACTAGATAGCACTCATGTAGAGCTAGATAGCACTTGTATAGCACTTATAGAGGCTATCAGGGACATGGCTGGATGACAGAGGTCTGTCTACACATCACAGTGACAGGGCCTCACTGTAGAACCTGGGGCAGAGATCACAGGGACATCCTGAATACCTCACTGATAGTTTCTGTCTCTAGAACCAGGTGTACATGTACAGATGATCTCCTAAATATCAGGTTTTTAGCCATAGAGGCACCAGGTCCATGAAGAGATAACCTCCCAAATACCTGACTGGTGGTTTCTGGCTATAGCATCTGGGAATACATGAAGAGATTATCTCTTAATTATCTCTGATAGTTTCAGCCTCTAGCAGCACCAGGTATACATGAAGAGATGACCTCCTAAATACCAGAGTGATAGTTTCTGTCTGTATAACGTGGTGTAGAGATGGCAGTTGGCAGCTAAATACTTGTGTGATAGTCAGTGTGTGATAAGGGGTAGATGAGAGGGCTCCCTATCTGTCTGCTGCCCTCACATCACACACCACCTGCTGGGAAGGGGGGGGGGTGTTAGGTAGGTAGGGTACCTGCTGGTAGGTCTAGAACACTGCCCCCAGATCTCAGGTGCCTGGGGAGGGATCCAGGTACTATATGAGATCCTTTATATCCCTACAAGATCCTTACAGTGTTATACCTGATGTCAATACTCATGTTCTACCATTCCTAATGTGACAACACGAGAATCAGCTCCCCTTTCATGTAGCGCTGCGTGCACATTGAGCTGCTCATGGTTCCCCTCTCATGGCGCCCAAGCCTCTGAACTACTCGTAATGCAAGAACTAGCGGCGTCTCCCGCATCTGAGCCTATGACTGTACCTTACTCAGAAACCATCTGTTAGATATCATGTTAGAGGCAGCTTCTGCGCTGCAGTGTGAACAGGGATATCTATGAAGTGGCACTTTAAGTGTTGGTGTGAATGCAGTCCATACTCCATTATCCACAGGTGGCCTGCACCTCCTTAATCCTATAGTGTGTGATTGTACACGTGTAGTGTCCTGTGGCATAATGATGGTCATACAGCCCCCTGGTTATACAGCAGGTATCCGGCAGCAGGTATCCATTGGCAATATGGTTAGATGGACGTACACACACATCCCTAGTCACCCCTGTTCTAGTTGCACCAATGGCTGGGTATCATACTTGTATAGGTTACATGTACTCATCTCTGATGGACCATTGAAAGACACAACTTGTTGTGAAACTGTTCGTCAATAAATCTTTATAAAACTCAAACTCTATATCACCAGTGAAGGTTTTACATGTGTTTCGAGAACACCTGGACTCTGTCCTTCTTCTGCGTCTATCCTTGTGTGTGCCGCCTCCTCAGACTCTACATCATTATGAAGGCACACATCCAGCCTCATACCCAGGCTGCTTCTACGTAAATCCATCCTGCACCCAATATCCTGTAACCTACAGTTAGAAGATATCAGCCCGATAACTGTCTCCTTTCTCTCAGCTTCTCACCCAAACATTGCCTTCTCCTTATTTCCCCAATGCTCTTCTCCATGCAGCCTTTCTCGCCGACTTCTTAGAGCTTTCCTAGACGTTTCCTGGGCGTCTGTGGCCGGTGTAGCTCTTAGTGTCCGACCCCAGGTGCGCTGTGGCCGGTGTGACGGCCCTACAGGCCCCTACAGGTAGGGAGGAGTAGTGGGGGGGGGGGGGGTGATAGGGAGGTGAGCTGAGGGGCGGCAGGTAGCCTCAGTACGCCTGCGCACACACCCACTTCCTGCCGAGCTGCACGCCGGGAGGGGCTGCTACAGGGGAGGTGTCTGCGCATGCCCTGACGGATGAAGACGCCCTCTGACGGCAGTTGTGGTTACTGCTACCAGGGGGCGCCCCGGGGGGTGGCGGCCATCTTGTTTTGATATCAATTCATGATGTCTGATAGGACGGAGCCCTCACCCATCATTGACTCCCATCTACACGTTACAGCCCCTCCACCACATCCCTTACTCTCACCTAGACAGTGCAGCACTTACCAATCCCCCACCCCTGCCAGTCTTAGATATCTAGACATAACAGGAGATTGTCCACAACTAATAATCAACCCTCACTCACGCATCCTGAAAAAATGTGGGTTTTTTTACAAGCATCATGTACATAGGGCACTGTCATCCCATAGGGAGGAGGCAAGAGTTGAGACCAATTGTCCTAGAACTGGGCAAAAGAACAACACGAGGGACAGAGGCGTCACCGATGTCCGTTAATTCCTTTAATGCAATGGCTAAGGCGACTAGTATTTTTTTCACAATACTGTAAATGTAGATATTCTTGCGCTGTTACACTTCTACCATATATCAAAATTGTACATTTCGGCAAATCTGCAGGAATTTATACATGTGAAAATATCTAGGCTCCTACATTTACAATACTCTAACATTTATCATATGGCTATTTCTATGTTTCGGGTTCAGAATACAGACACCGCCCAGTGCTTGTCTCCATGTAATGCGCTAAACCATTCACTAAAACAAACATAATGTGGGGGAAATGAAATAATCTCGTTTGCAAATGGGATCTCTACATCCCATTATCAGGGAATGAGCAGGTATGAGGGGCAGTGATCCCCCTGTGTGGGTAAGAACACCATCAGAAAAGTGAGAGTCATTGTCGCTAAAACTACCCTCACCTGAGAGTCACGCAGTGCCTGGCCCTCAGGTGAGGGTAGTTTTAGCGACAATGACTCTCACTTTTCTGTGTGTGAAGGTATAGGTGGGGAGGCATCCTCTGTACAGGGCAAAAACTGGATAGCTCTCCCAAGTGAGAGGACAGACGTTCAGAGCGTTATCTTGATAAGACATCTTAAAGTCTTAATTCAGTGTCTTACCCAGGGCCGCTCTTATCATTAAAAATAAATCATTTCAAGCCAGCAACCAGCTCAGAGGAACTCAGGATGTCTCTAATAGAAGAAAAAGAAGAAAAAGAAGAAAAAGAAACGGGGGTTGGGGGGCAGAGCCCCCCATTACATACTAGTCGTAATAGTAATACTTTCAAAATATTATTTATTTTTAATGACATAAGCGGCCTCTACTAAAGTTAAGACTATTCAGACTGTCTTAAAAGTCTTATTAAGATAACGCTCTGAACGTCTGTCCTCTCACTTGGGAGAGCTAACCCGTGCGTGCCTGTACAGGGGAATTACCTGCCGTCCGCCTCAGGTGAGGGAGGCTGGGGGGGGGGGGGTGTAAGTATTGGGAGGGAGAAGGGAATGCTTCATCCCAAAGCTTAGGGTGAAGTTGACAAAAAAACAATGTTTTCCCAAAAAACCATGCCATGGTGTTTGGGGTGGCATGGTAACGGGTAGGTACATACAGCCATGTCAAGATGAATCAATACGGGTATATGTCGGGTGATGTAAGCACCAGTATGCTGTCACGAAGCTGTAGACCAGCGGCTCATGGGCAGCTTTAACCAATTCTCATGAAACTCTGTCTATCTGTGCACAAGCTCTGTGCAGTACAAGTTTTACATCTTCTGGAACTTACTGAAACAGCAATTGTGAAAACGCCCATCTTCAGTATAGATAAACGAATTTGCATACATACAGTCTAGTTAGGCCAAAAAAGAAGTTGTTTGTTTCAGGTCACTCGACTGACCCAATCAAAACAGGGCCAACCCTAAGTTTTTTATGCAATTTTGAAGAAACTTTTGCCCTTTTTCGGTCAATTTTAGGGTCTTCGGAGAGGCTGGCTAGTACTTTCATGTTTAAAAAAAACAAAGAGAAAAAAAAAGTCCGACAGGTCTACCGACCCTACATTTTCTTGCCATGTTACCTGAAACAACCCTTTTCTTGGCCTTACCGATAGTTGCATTGTGAGACTAGGCTGTCATACAGACACAGACCTATGCCAGAGGTGATCCTAGAGGACCAGCTGAGGAAGAGGCTGGCCAGGCCCTGATGGCTGCCCTATACTAGGGGAGGTAAGTGTGTGTGTGGGGGGGGGGGGGGGGGGTATGTAGTATAGATGTGGCGTTATCAGGGTAGGTGGTGCAGGTATCAGCCCCTATATACACCTGTCCCACCTGCCATCCATCACACCTACACCCATACATCACATACAGCACGGGTATCACGCCCCCCACAGAGACTTCATTCATGACGCGCGGCCGGCACCCCGCGCTGTGATCTACGCATCAGGCACACACCTATAACTCACCGTGTTATCACTCCCCCCTGCAGGTTACAGGGGAGACTCTACTCACTCCCCCTGCAGGGACGGTTACAGGGAGATGAGCCTTACTCTGTCCTCCAGTATAACTCTGGTACATGGAGTGAGTGGGGGGAGAGGGGAATAAGTAGAGAGAGAGGGGAATGAGTGGGGGGACAGGGGAGTGAGTGGGGGGGACAGGGCAGTGAGAGGGGGGACAGGGCAGTGAGTGGGGGGACAGGGGAGTGAGTGGGGGGACAGGGGAGTGAGCGGGGGGACAGGGGAGTGAATGGGGGGACAGGGGAGTGAGTGGGGGGACAGGGGAGTGAGCAGGACAGACCAGCTAGGGAGGGGAGCGAAGGGAGGAAGAGGAGCAAAGGGAGGGAGGGGAGAGAGGGGAGCGAGGGGAGCGAGAGGAGAGATAGAGGAGCGAGTGAGGAGAGAGGGGAGAGAGTACAGACAGGTTACCAGTGCCTAGAACGTAACTGTAGTGGTGTAACGGTTGTTCTGGGCGCCATGTTTGTATGTTTACACCTAAGTTAGCGGCGTACGGGTTCACACCGCTCCGTAATGTAGACCACACGTGGTCTGAGACTCAGTCAGACTCCTCTGTCATAATGCTTACAGCACACAAAGCTGCACCAAGACACATCAAAGGGTGCAGCAGGGAAAAAGTAGTATACTGGGAGAGGGTAGGGTAAAGGGTGGGGAGGCAGGCAGGTAGGTATGCAGACAAGTAGGCAGGTGGGAAGGCAAAGGAGGAGGGCATGCAAAGTAGGAAAGCATGCAAAGGAGTGAGGCATGCAAAGGAGGGAGGCATGCAAAGTAAGAAGGCATGCAAAGGAGGAAGGCATGAAAAGTAGGAAGGCTCAGAAACCTAGAAAGAGTCAGTATGGAGGGATGCAGACAGACATAGAAGGAGCAGTGAGGAACGGAGGCAAAGAGAGCACAAGGGGGCAAATGGAATACAGTATGGGAAGACGCCGGCATTCCCGGGGGCTCAGAAACCTTTTGGAATCTAAATAAAATTTTCGAATAATATTTCGCTCTGCTGTGACCGCATGCAATGCCGCCTTTCAGCACTTACATCTTTAATGTCTACTCCCTCCTTTTAAAATACCTGGGTCTGCCCCTGGAGGGAGCTGCTAGGTGTTACAACTGGAGTATACTGGGGTCTGGGACTAGCGGGGGAGGTGGGTAGGGTGAGGGAGGGGGGGTGAGGGGGGGGTAAGTGAGCCACTATTGACAACACATCAAAAGGCACTGCCAGGCAGTCAAGGTGTACAGAGGTAACCATGGTAACAGGAATGGCAGACATTCACAACTCACCTAACAACAATAAATGAAGCTATTCAAAAACTAAAATGTTGCCGACTTCACACTTTCTATTTGTGTACTTTTGTTGGGGAAACACCTTAGATCTGAATATTGTACCCGGTGCCACGCAGAAATACCAGCGAAAACCGTGTATGACTTCCATGAACGCAGTATGGAGAAGACGCTTTGAGTAGATCAGCTTTGGCCGCCCACTGAATTAAAACGGTCTGACTCTATCCTCAGATACCAAGGTCAATATGTCACTATGAGTGTGGAGGGGAGTGGAGTATTGTGTGTATGAGTGTGTGTGTGGGGGGGGGGGGGGGGGGGGTAGGTGTGTGTGTGTGTGTGTGTGTGTGTGTGTGTGTTTGTGTGTGTGTGTGTGTGTGTGTTTGTGTGTGTGTGTGAGACATGTGACGTGTGAAGATGATGTGAGATATCACTTGTTGTGACTGGATGCACATACCTCGGTCTCGAACCAACTGTTTACATTGATAATGTAAGCCGATGTAGCTTGGGGCAAAGACAGAGTGGCAGGAAAGTGGCAGGAGAGTGTAGATGTCAGTCTGGGACAGAGACATAGTGGCAGGAGAGTGGCAGGAGAGTGACAGGAGAGTGTAGATGTCAGCTTGGGGCAGGGACATAGTGACAGGAGAGTGGCAGGAGAGTGTAGATGTCAGCTTGGGGCAGGGACATAGTGGCAGGAGAGTGACAGGAGAGTGACAGGAGAGTGTAGATGTCAGCTTGGGGCAGGGACATAGTGACAGGAGAGTGGCAGGAGAGTGTAGATGTCAGCTTGGGGCAGGGACATAGCAGCAGGAGAGTGACAGGAGAGTGTAGATGTCAGCTTGGGGCAGGGACATAGTGACAGGAGAGTGGCAGGAGAGTGACAGGAGAGTGTAGATGTCAGCTTGGGGCAGGGACATAGCAGCAGGAGAGTGTAGATGTCAGCTTGGGGCAGGGACATAGTGGCAGGAGGGTGGCAGGAGAGTGGCAGGACTAAGGACATGTTTGTAGAGTGATAATGAGACAGTTGAGTGCAGTGTGTGTGATTGTGGTGTCTGAGGTCTGTCGTTTATTACACCCACGTCAACATGAAGCACCCACAGGCAGCCTCAAGGACCCTCCGTACCATAAGGAGGTATATCTAACCCTGTAAGGGCCGCAAAGTGCTTTAATGCAGTGGGTGCTTTATCTCATGATGCATGAATGCAGCCTTGGTGAGTAACTCGCCAGGGCTGCATTCATGCATCATGCCGACCCTGCAAGCTCTCAAAGGTTTTGTTGGATGTATGAATGCAACCCTGGTGAATCGATTCATTCAGGACTTCATCATGACGATAAAGGACATGTAATATTAGAGCACCCCGACCCGTTAAGGGCTAGGTTGTTGTGTGTATATGGTGTGGGTGGGTGTGATGAGTCTGGTGGACGGTGTTTGTTTATTATGGACAACATTAGCAACATTAGTTCTAAAAGCCATGTAAATAGCAAGTACAGTGGTCCCAATTGACAACATTGGAGCGCTTGTCTATACCCATAATCACATATATGTCTTTATGATTTATACCAATGCACTATTGGTTTAAGCAAAGAAAGCAGTATTTCGCACACACCATCTCCATTATCACCCAGACACTCATCATCTCCCCAATTATCGCTCAGTCACTCACCATCTCCCCAATTATCACTCAGACACACACCATCTCCCCAATTATCACTCAGACACACACCATCTCCCCAATTATCACTCAGACACACACCGTCTCCCCAATTATCACTCAGACACACACCGTCTCCCCAATTATCACTCAGACACACACCATCTCCCCAATTATCACTCAGACACACACCATCTCCCCAATTATCACTCAGACACACACCGTCTCCCCAATTATCACTCAGACACACACCATCTCCCCAATTATCACTCAGACACACACCATCTCCCCAATTATCACTCAGACACACACCATCTCCCCAATTATCACTCAGACACACACCATCTCCCCAATTATCACTCAGACACACACCATCTCCCCAATTATCACTCAGACACACACCATCTCCCCAATTATCACTGAGACACACACCATCTCCCCAATTATCACTCAGACACTCATCACCATCTCCCCAATTATCACTCAGACACTCACCATCTCCCCAATTATCACTCAGACACACACCATCTCCCCAATTATCACTGAGACACACACCATCTCCCCAATTATCACTCAGACACTCATCACCATCTCCCCAATTATCACTCAGACACACACCATCTCCCCAATTATCACTCAGACACACACCATCTCCCCAATTATCACTCAGACACGCACCATCTCCCCAATTATCACTCAGACACTCACCATCTCCCCAAATATCACTCAAAGCACCATTTAAAGGATGCAGTAGTGTATACTCATCTGACAAGACGAGACATTAAGGTCAAGCAGTGTCTTAGTTAGCGATGCTCATTTTATAGGACCAGACATTGGGGCTGAGTGGTTAGAATCTTCCTCTTAACAGGACCAGACATTGAGGCCAAGCAGCATCTTAATTAGAGATGCTCCTGTAACAAGACTAGACATTGAGGGCGAGCAGTTAGAGATGTTCTTGTCAAGTCATGTCTTAGTTAGAAATGCTCGTATTATAGAACCAGACATTGGGGCGGAGCGGTTAGCATTTTCCCTTTAACAGGACCAGACATATAGGCTGAGCAGTGTCTTAGTTAGAGACCAGACATGTAGAGGGGTGTCAGAGGAGCAGACTACTGTAAGAGGCAGCGCCCCAGCAAGCAACGGTACGTTGGGCCAACGTCGGCAGGTCGCAAGCAACATTTTAACGTTGGCACAACGTTGGTCTGCCAATGTTGGTACAACGTTGGTAAATTTACGTTGTACAAACGTTGGTAATACTCCCAATGTTTTGCCAAAGTTGATACAACGGAGGATAAATAATGTCATTCCAACGTTGGCATAATGCTGTGTCTCCAACCTCCACCAGATGGCATCGGAGGTCGTAAGAAGATACTTTCCCCATCAGATACATTATCTTTCTCGTAATTGGCTAATAATTGGGGGTCATGGATGTTTTATATAGCATTTGAAACCAAGTATATTCTCTTTATAATCCATTGTATTCCTTAATACCACCTTTATTATGTAATATAAAAGAATCCTGGCAATATTCCGATGAGGACACCTTTTTGTAGGCATTGACAGGTAGATAAGGTGTAGGGAAAGTATAAGATTCTGTATCACTTCTTGGCCATTCAAGCTGAGATTAACGTGAAATCAAAATAGAGAAATGCTCTTAAATGATGATTGTTCACCGCCATTAGGCCTATATGATGAGCAAACTATGTTCACTAATTCTCTCCAATCACACATTATTAATCAAAGTTGGATGAACACCACAAACAAATGTCATATCTAACCATAAAGTGGTAGGGTAGACGTTGGCTCAACGTCAATATCTGACGTTGGTACAACGTTAAGCCAACGTCATGCCAACGGCGACATTGGCGACGTTGGTACATAGTAGAAATCACCGGCCAAAAGGTAGTTGTGACAACGTCATTGTCCAATGTCATGCCAACGCCAGCTTACGTTGAACCAACGTTGGTACAACGTCAGAATGCTAGCTGGGGCAGACCTACAGCCCCAGGTCAGGGTGGGTAATGACGCAGCACGCACTATGGTAATGAGGATGGATGTACACTGTACCCTGTGCCGACACCCGGACCTACCACAGGTGCACCCCAGTACTGGGCCCTGGACACAAGCTGCCGGCAACCAGCTCCAGGCCCCTGGACACAACTAACCAGCAACCAGCTGCAGCTGGGACCTCTGTAACCCTTTAACCACCGCGTGCTGCATTAATACAACCAACATTGTATCGTGATACATCCACGCGTTAAACCGACTCTTTGCAAATGTATGAATCTTGTAGGGTCGCCATCATGCATGAATGCAGCACTGGCAAGCTCCTCACCAGGGCATGGCACATTAAAGCAGTATGTCATCCTTAAAGGGTTAGCAGAGCAGGCGGGGGGAGGTCGATGTGTGTGCCATATGAATTTGCTGGTGTACATCAAGGTGAATTTACTTCATTCGACATAACATTTAATATCTCAAACACCTGGTTGCACCAATAAAAGTTAATCATATGAAAAACTCAAAGTTAGTGCACTAACCTTAGGCTACTCAAAAAAAAGAAAAAAAGTTGTTTCTCATCACCCGGCAGTGAGAAATGTCCCGGCCCCAGGCTGACATAGTGTGCTCTCCAATGCTGCATCCATGCATCATGCCGGCCCTATGGGGTTGATACACTCCTGAAGGGTTGGCATGGTGCACCACTGCCTTTAGGTGGCTCCCCATCCTTACAGGGTTAACTAGAGGTACGCTTATGGCAAGCGATATGTTCACCCCCAATATCGGAGTTTCTAACTGGATATGACAGTTTCTCACTTTGATTTCGCAGTTGCTAACTTTGATATCAAGCGATATGTTCACCCCCAATATCGGATATCACAGTTTTAAACTCTGATCTCGGAGATTCTAACTCTGATCTTGGATATATCAAAATTTTAAACTTCGATAGTCAATGATAGTACTCTGATATCAAAGGTTAATACTCTGATATCAAAGGTTTAAAGTCCGATATCAAAGTTTTAAACTCTGATATTAGAATTTAAAACGTTGATATTGAGGGTGAACAAATGGCTTGCCACATTTAGTAAGGGCATGGTGGGGGGGGGGGGGGGGTGAGTGGTTTATAGGTGACAGCCCATCATTACTCTATACACACACATCACGGTACTCATAGATACTCAGGAGGAACATCAAGAGACACCATGTACAGTTATCTATTAACGTGTCAAATACTAAGCTAATGACCTTGGTGCACTCACCACTTTGTCTTTAGGGAGTGTTCATTCATTAGTTTCAGGGGGGGTGGGTTTGGGGGGGGGTGTAAAAATTTCCGACCCCTCCTGAGGGGGGGGCGTAAAAAATTCTGACCCCTCTTGAGGGGGGCATAAAAATGTAAGCCCCTTTTTAGCAAAAATAAACTATAGTTCCAGGGGGGGGCAAAAATTTGGCGAGGGGGGCCCAAAACGTTCCACGCGCTCTCGAGGGGGGGGGGGGGGGAGTAAAAAGATTTTGCCCCTCCGCACAAAATCTCACCACGCCCCCTGTAATTAATAAATGAACACTCCCTTATAGATCTACTTTCTGTTCTAGCATTATTAGGCGCTGTCTGATTTCCAGAGGTGAAGACCAGCGGGTCTGACTCCCTTAAAAATTGTGACAGCTGTGCGGGCAAACGTTCAGAGCCCAATCTATCTTGAACTATCTTAATCCTACCTAAAACTATCTTAGACTATCTTATAAGTATAACTAAGCAATGAAGATGGCGCCACTAGTGGTAAGCCTACACAGTCCATCGTAGAACTCTGCCCCAACAGTAGTATAGTATGTATCGGAACGGGACTATAGTTAACTACTGTTTATTACTCAATCGACATGCAGCCAATCAGAGGCCTCCATTTGGTCACGTGACCCCCTCATTTGCATAATTACGTAATAGGCTACGCCCCCTCATTTGCATAATTACGTAATAGGCCACGCCCCCTTGATCACCAGCCAATCAGAGGCTTCCATTTGGTCACGTGACCCCCTCATTTGCATAATAGGCCACACCCCCTTGATCACGTGACCCTTTCATTTGCATAATAAGCCACGCCCTCTTGATCACCAGCCAATCAGAGGTCGCCATTTGGTCACGCGACCCCCTCATTTGCATAATAGACCACGCCCCCTTGATCACGTGACCCCTTCATTGACATGATAGACCACAACAACATCACGTGACTATCTTTGTTTGTAAACAACACCACGTGGCTCTCTTTGTTTGTAAACAACACCACGTGGCTCTCTTGTTTGTAAATAAGACCTACTAAGTTTAGGCATAGGTAACAGCAGTGTTTGTAAATAACGCCTACTATGTTTTCAGTCATAGGTGTCTAGAGCAGCAGCAGCAGCAGCATCTTCAGCAGCAGCAGCAGCAGCAGCCGCGTCATAAGTGTCTAGAGCAGTAGCCACGTCATAGATGACTAGTGCAGCAGCAGCAGCAGCATCTTCAGCAGCAGCAGCAGCAGCAGCAGCATCATAGGTGTCTAGAGCAGGAGTAGCAGGAGTGTCATAGGTGTCTAGAGCAGTGGCAGCAGCAGCAGCAGCAGCATCATAGGTGTCTAGAGCAGGAGTAGCAGGAGCGTCATAGGTGTCTAGAGCAGTGGCAGCAGCAGCAGCAGCAGCATCATAGGTGTCTAGAGCAGGAGTAGCAGGAGCGTCATAGGTGTCTAGAGCAGTGGCAGCAGCAGTAGCAGCAGCGGCAGCAGCAGTAGCAGCAGCAGCATCAACAGTATCTTCAGCAAAAGCAGCAGCAGCCGCGTCATAGGTGTCTAGAGCAGTGGCAGCAGCAGTAGCAGCAGCGGCAGCAGCAGTAGCAGCAGCAGCATCAACAGTATCTTCAGCAAAAGCAGCAGCAGCCGCGTCATAGGTGTCTAGAGCAGCGGCAGCAGCATCTTCAGCAGCAGCAGCAGCAGTAGCAGCAGCGGCAGCAGTATCTTCAGCAGCAGCAGCGTCATAGGTGTCTAGAGCAGCAGCGTCATAGGTGTCTAGAGCATCAGCCGCAGCAGCAGCAGCATCTTCAGCAGCAGCAGCAGCGGCAGCAGCAGCCTCATCAGCAGCAGTAGCAGCAGCAGCAGCAACATCTTGAGCATCAACAGCATCTTCAGCAAAAGCAAAAGCCCGTAACTTAGCATCATGGGCATCAGCTATAGCCGTAACAGCGACACTGCGACTAGCAGAAGCAAAACAGGCTATTTGTTTAGCAGCTGTACAAGCATTAATAGCATTAGCCCTAGCAGCAGCCGCAACAGCGGCACTTTTAGCAGTCGTTGCAGCATCAGTAGCAGCAGCATCGGTAGCAAGAGCGGAAACAGTAGCAAAAAGATTAGCAGCACGAGCAGCAGCGGCGAGAGTAACAGCAACGTTGTTAGCAGCATTGGCAACTTCGTATGCTGCATGTGTAGCACGAACAGCGATACGAGCTTCACGTTTTGCACGAGCAGCAGCATTAGCTGCAGAAGTAGCCCTCACACTTTCCAGCCACCCGTACGAATCTTGATAAAAACCAACTTCCACCTTACGAGCTTCACGTTTTGCACGAGCAGCAGCATTAGCTGCAGAAGTAGCCCTCACACTTTCCAGCCACCCGTACGAATCTTGATAAAAACCAACCTCCACCTTGCTACTTGTTGACTCATCAGTAAACATGGACGTCTCCTCATGTGGTGTTGTCGCGGCTCTGTAGTAGTGTTGGGATTGCTCACATTCGGTAGAACGTAGAGTGATTCCTGATGACGCCATGCTGAAGGTGGTTGAAGAAGTGTGTGGGACTCATGTTTCACTCTCGCTTATGTACTAGGCTCCGAGATAAGCTTCTTAACTCAGGAGGAAAACTCTCACTAGGAAGGCGACCGGCTGTCTACCTGTGTAGGCGCGGGTTCGTTACATCTTTAATCCTGTTCGACCCTCCGAGGAAATACATGAAAAAACAAAAGACTCGAATCCGCAGACAGTAGGAAGCTATAAGGAGCTTAACTCGTGTTTGATTTAAGCTGTCTACCACACGCACGCGCTTGTAGTCACAGCTAGAGTGGCAGACTTCTGTCCGCCCGCTGGCGCATGACAATCGACTTTAGACACCCCCTGTAGTTTGTTTTTTTGCATACACAGTTGACTAGCATCTTAAGCTCTTACTCAGCTATAAGCCCATATACATGTAACGCGCATTACTCTTCTCTATGGTAATTATCAGATCGATTTAAGGGTGGAAAGGGCTTAGGTGATGTAGATCCCTCTCTAGCTGAAAACAGGCTTAGACTATAGCATGTAGGCAGCTGGCCGCGTTAAACACCCCTGTAGTTTTTTGTATACACTCTCGATCCCCTCTCTAGGTGAAAACAAAAGCTTAGAAGATGAGGTGATCCGGCCACTGGCTGGCGCGTCACACCTGGCGTTAATCACCCCCTGTAGGCTTTGTATACGCTCTCTAAGTGAAAAACAAAAAAGCTCCCTCCACGGGCTGGCGCGTCACACCTGTCGTTAAAACGCCCCCTGGAGTCTTAGTATACACAGGTGCCCCGCCTTATCTATTCACCAGCTATAAGCCCATATACGCGTACATGCGATTTTTGATACCCTCTCTGGAATAGGGTGGGGCTCAAGGTGAAAACAAGATTAGTCCATTCGCTCTCTCAGCTATATAAAGAGCCTCAATTGTTCTTGCAACAGCACTTCACCACCGGTACACTATCAGTCACGAGGCAGATGTTTGCGGCATGGGTCATACAGGTTACCTACTAATAGCGGTTTGGGTGAGTAGATCACTTTTTTTCCCCTAAAAAACAACAAAAAAAACCCACTTATGACTCAGGTATGTATATGTAGCACTGTTAGTGTAAGTACACAGTAGAATCTACTGTACTATAGACTCGGCCCTCTGAAGACGGCGGAGCGCGTTAATGCGCGGGTCTGTGGCGGCGTCACTTGTTTTTTATTCTAACTAAAAAGTCAGAAGTCGATCTACGACCTATCAAAGACAAATTTGTGATAAGTTCAAACTAAATAAGAGACAGTTTGAGCGTCTCTTAGTCGCTGTCAAAGATGCGAATAACGAACGCGCTGAGGGCGGGGTTCAGGTCACGTATAGTTCCTTGCTCTTTCGTCAGATGGCGCCACAATAGGGGATTTGTACATTCCTACGATGCTCGCGAACATTTCAACGCATAATGAGCTATATAGGCAACAAAGTGTGCTTCTGAATATATTAAAATATAAAAACAATTCAATATTGTGTATTTCTGATAGAAATGAGGCAGTTTCTTTGAATACCAACTAAACTATAGCGAGATGAAAAATACCACACCATATCTAAGGCTTTATAAAAGATACATAGGCAGAAACTCTCGCCGAGTCGGTAATCTGAAAAACGAACCAACTCGTTGTGCCACAAGGGCCCCCACCCAACGGGGGCCTTTTGAGCTCAGGCATGTTGTTTCTCAACACTAGGTGTAATTAATTACGCCCATGTTGAGTAGCATCTACTAACCAACTGACAGTGTCAGTTGGTTGGCCCCTCTTTAGGGGCCACACAATAAATAAAGAATAGAGACCTAAGGGAACGTTCACAAACGTCTCCCCTTCCTACGGGGTGGGTGGGTCTTTGGGTTTAGTGACAAAACAGCGACATGTCAGTTCTCTTTTTTTTTCCAAGTCTACATATTATTTATGATTAAAAAAATTTTAAAAAAAAACCACGCTAATAAAGTGCGCTGATCAAAAACTGAATAGAAAAATAACCAAAAATAGGTTGGTAGCTGATCGGTCGTTGTCACACGGTGCAGAAAATTTACTGCATATCGGACCAGGGGATAGTCTGGCAGCGACCCGCCACCCCGTCCACAAGCTGTGTACAGCACCCCGTTTCTCTTTGTCCATATTGGCTAAAAAAAACGGGACATTGTTGACTTGGCTATTTTACCCGTCTGGGTCTTATTATTTAAACACCTCGTGTTGACCCTGTGGGGCAGCGGGTACATGGAATAAACGTGTCCAAGTGCACGCTATCTAACACATAACCGAAGGTTACTGAGTTATGTAATAATAGTTATGTAATAATAACTGACCTATGAGGTCGCCAGTCAGTTTGCCGTGATTATTTTGACACACTCTCAGTTACTCGTAGCACATCTAATACATAATTAGACTCAGCCTCATATAAGACAGTCTCGGCCACGCAGGCTGCATATCGGACCAGGGAGATAGTCTGGCAGTGACCCACCAGCCCGTCCACAACCTGTGTACAGCACCCCATGTCTCTTTGTCCATATTGGCTAAAAAAAAAACACAAAAAAACAGGTCATTGTTGACTTTGGCTATTTTACCCGTCTGGGTCTTATTATTTAAATCACCTCGTCTTGACCCTGTGGGGCAGTGGGTATATGGAATAACCGTGTCCAAGTGTACTCTATCTAACACATAACCAAAGGTTACTGAGTTATGTAATAATAACCACCCTATGATCCTATGAAGGCGCCAGTCAGTTTGCCGTGATTATTTTGACATACTCTCAGTTACTCGTAGGGTATCTAATACATAGTTAGACTCAGCATCATATAAGACAGGCTCGGCCACGCCGGCTGCATATCGGACCAGGGAGATAGTCTGGCAGTGACCCACCAGCCCGTCCACAACCTGTGTACAGCACCCCGTGTCTCTTTGTCCATATTGGCTAAAAAAAACACCAAAAAACAGGTCATTGTTGACTTTGGCTATTTTACCCGTCTGGGTCTTATTATTTAAATCACCTCGTCTTGACCCTGTGGGGCAGCGGGTATATGGAATAACCGTGTCCAAGTGTACTCTATCTAACACATAACCAAAGGTTACTGAGTTATGTAATAATAACCACCCTATGATCCTATGAAGACGCCAGTCAGTTTGCCGTGATTATTTTGACATACTCTCAGTTACTCGTAGGGTATCTAATACATAGTTAGACTCAGCATCATATAAGACAGGCTCGGCCGCGCCAGCCGCATATCGTACCAGAGGGATAGTCTGGCAGCAACCCGCCATCCCGTCTACAATCTGTGTACAGCAGTCTGGACCAGACCACCAACTCTGGGTATAGCATTCTGGATGCCTGTAGCAAGACTGGATCTAACCCTTTAATAGTCGCATAGCGCTTTAATGTGCAGTGCCCGTTGTCGTCATAAGTCATGAATGCGGCACTCAGAGTTCCTCACCAGGGCTGCATGCATGCATACACTGGCATATCGACAAAGGGCGTAGCGCATTAAAGCACTATTGCCACCTTTAGCATTAAAGCGCTGAGGGTTTTTTGTTTTTTTTTTGATAGTGTAGAAACCAATATCTGTCTAATTAAACCCCTTATCAGTGCTGTTTTTTTTTGGTTTTTTTTCACATACAAAAAGAATTAGGTAATGGCGCTGCAGTACTCTGAAAAGCGGTGGCGGTGAATTTCCATTTAGATCCTGAAAAGGGGGGCGGTCAGATGTCGTCAAGGCTCTGATAAGTAGGGCAGTTAAAATCATATGATTACATTGAGCTAATTTTCTTGCTGAAAGGAATGAATAATTGTATTTGTATAAAATTCACACACACACACACACACACACACACATCCCACACACACACACACACACACACACACACACACACACACACACACACACACACACACACACACACACACACAGGACACCTGATGATCTCCACACGATGACCTGATTGCTCTTCCTAAAAAAAAAAATGCCCAACTCGATCTACCTACTCAACAGGGTTTCAGTGTATAGCGTATTAGGGGTTTTTCTGATGCGTATATTATATTGAGATTGATTTTCAACTTTTGTGATCAGTGGTTGGTCCTTAAAAGGACCGTTTGGTAGAGAGAGGGTCGCAGGGACCTTGCTGCTGAAGCGGAGGGCGTGGTCATAACGCGTGGCAGTCCTTCAGCAGCTCCTCCAGCACGGCGGGCGGTAGTCCTTCCTCCATGCAGACTTGCTGCTTGACCTGCTCCACGCACCGGCGGATGAGTTGATCAGCGACGTTCTCGATCAGCTCATCCACCACACCCTCTGCTTCAGCAGCAGTCCGCTGTCTCTCCTCTCTCTGTAGCGAGGCAAAGAACTGCTTCTCCACGGCCGCATCGATCATAGATCGAGAAACGGCCACGAAGTTCTGTCTCTCCGCCTCCTTTCTCTGTTGCACGGCTACGAATTCCTTCTCCACGGCCGCATCGATCATAGATCGAGAAACGGCCACGAAGTTCACTCCGTGAGCCATTTTGTCGAACTGACTTCCTAGCCGCCTGAGAGATGCTGACGTCACACTATTTTCGACGACGCTATGACGCGCACGAGGTAGACAGACGACGTCGTTTCACTTCCTTATTTGGAGTTTGGGATCTTTTGACACCGAAGTCATACCGTACGGTCGCGATAAAGCAACTAGTGTTGAAAAGCGTGCCGGTCTTTTATAAGCGCCGGAGTATAAGAGCCTCCAAATGTTTTTTCTCAAGCACTAAAATCGCGACTTTGAATAAGCGCCAGCGCCTGGCTTGTATATAGCTCCTGAGTAAGAACTTCACCGAATTGAAAAGCCCTCCCTCAGAGCTCTTAATCGCGACAGTACGGTACAAATCTGATGTCAACCCGCGCCAAAAACAAAAAAGGTGTTCCGGTCACACGTACCTACGACGAGCGACCTTCAGCTATCACCACGTGAAGAGTGGGAAATAAATTTTGTACGGCAAGAAAACTGAAAACTGATAACGATTCCATTAGATAAGTATTTGGTTCCAATCTATGGCGAGATATTTCCACCAAAGCGATTGATTTATATGTCTGTAAGGTTCAGCTCTCCAACACTCTCCAATGTCCGCCGGTGCACGACGGTCGCCGCCCATCATTAGTCACAACTAAACTTCTGCTGGAGAGTGAAAGTTACGTTGAGTCTTGAGGTGCGCAGAGATACTATCTGCCGCAGCCTGATTTTAGTTCCACGCTATTTAGATAACCGCCCCATTTAAAATCTCTCTCTCGATCCTAGTAAAGGAAAAAAAAAGGCTAGAGTTTATCATGGACGCGTCTCAGTTTCAGTCAAGCCGTAAAGTGAAGAACCAGAGCTTGTACATATTCCCACGTGGTGAGGGGTGACCCCGCGGGGCGTTCAGTTAGTACTGAGTCTATACTCAAGGTCAAGTTCCACTCTCTAAACAGAGCTTTAGCGACTCCGTCATATAGACTAGACCGCGCGCGCGATTTTTTTTTGCTGAAGCAGCTAATCGATGGAAGAGTAGAGAACAGGTGCTCGACCAAAAATCTGCTTCAGAGGCTTGTTATCAGGTATTAACAGTTAAATCAAAATATTTCAAAACATCCAGAAAAGCAGAATAACATGTCCTACGGGCTACAGCCGGGCACTGACGAGCAGACGGCGCTGACGTCATTTCAATCAGGTCACAGGGCTCTTTAGACACCTTTTCTGTAAGACCCGTCTCATACCTTAGTATATAATACCGTAAACACCGGTGATTAGTATATGATCACATTGGAGTCGCGGATCCACGAAGAGGCTGAATAAGCCTCGCGCGGACCCGCCACTTGAAAATGTGACATAATCTTACCATGCGCTTTGTTTTGTTTTTGTTTCTATTTACAACAGCAAACATTTCAAACAACCTATTGTTTTTTTAAAATGATGAAAAATCAGCCCAAAAAAAAAGTAAACATTTTAGAGCTAAATTTGTGGAGGATAGCCGGACATGCTGATGTCACTAGACCCCTAAATTCGATATGGTGACATGGGCATTTTCTTAAAATTCGATACGACGACACGGGCACGGACATCTAAGTGACATGGGACATGTGGCATTTCTTGAGTCCCACATGTGCCATGGACCATAGTGACATGAGGAAAAAAAAAAAAAAATGTTCAAAGAGTGCATCAGAAAAGTGCCATTTCAAGCCTAAACATTTCGCCAAATTTTTTTTTCTCTTGGATGGTACTCGGTTTTGCAGTGTCTGGGTCCTTAAAAATGTACCAGAATGCTCAAATTCGGGTTCTAAATATTTTCAAAAAACGTTTTCTCCCTTAGTGACGTGTGACATGGACATTTCTTAAATTCGACATACGGCTGCATGGGGAGGACCCACCCGTCAAGGGCCCCATGATGACTCATACCCGCCGCGTTCAAACTAGCGTGGTGGTTATAGGTAGACCTTCTTTCAGTATCCACGTGACCAGATCCATCGCCGTCTCTTGAGCAACAGTAACCAAGGTAACTAGGGTTATTGTTATCCGGTCCGTAAGACGACAGTCTAAGACGGTGTGTAGTCGCGTTTTGCTCTCCCTAATACTCTAATTCAAGTCGAGTTACCGCTAACCCCTACAAAAAGAGGGTCATTTGTGTAATTCAAAAGGCGTTCCTTTGTTAGCAATGAGGGGGTCGTTCTATTCATTGATTTTTTTTTTTTTTTTTTTTTTTTTTTTTTTTTTTGTTTACAACAACAAGTCAAAGTACAGTCAATCAACCGAGATCCTTTCTACTCCGTGGGGGTGTAGAAGGATCTCCCCCCTGAGGTTACAAAGTCACCTCTTTATTTAAAGGGTTACAGGTCGCAAAGTCGCTTTCGCTTTCGCTTACAAGTCACAAAGTCGCATGAAATATTCAAGTCAAAAAGTCAAATTCATCAACTATCAGCACAGTCGTTTGAAAGGCATCAAGTCACCGAAAAACTCCTCTACAGTCACCTCCGACTCGCCTCCTCCCTACCCCCCTAAAGGGGGGTAGAGAGGAAGCGATTCCCTAGAGATCAGATAATTTTTTTTTTTTTTCTCCCGAGCAGACCCTAAAAGCCCCCCCTCCCCCCCAAGTGCCCGCCCACCCCATAAATAGTGCCCCCCTCCCCCCCTCCCCTCCCCATGCATCTTAAAGTGCCCCCCTCCCCCCCTCCCCTCCTCCCCTCGCCCCTTATAGAAGCCTCCCATTAGCTAGTCCAAGTCATGTGACCAAAAGGGAGGCGTAGTCTGTCTATTGTCTATATTATGCAAATGAGGGAGGGGGTCAGGTCACGTGACCAAGGGGGTGTGGCCTATTTTCTAAATAAAGAGCGCTTCCGGTCACGTGACCAAGGGGTGTGGTCCTATTATGCAAATGAAAGAGTCACGTGATCCATGATTATGCAAATGAGGGAGTCACCTGACCAAATGGAAGCCACTGATTGGCTGGTGATCAAAGGGGCGTAGTCTACTATGCAAATGAGGGGGTCACGTGATCAAGGGGGCGTGGTCTATTATGCAAATGAGGGGGTCACGTGGGGGTCACGTGACCAAATGGTGGCCCCTGATTGGCTGGTGATCAAGGGGGTGTGGCCTATTACGTAATTATGCAAATGAGGGGCGTGGCCTATTACGTAATTATGCAAATGAGGGGGTCACGTGACCAAATGGAGGCCTCTGATTGGCTGCATGTCGATTGAGTAATAAACAGTACTTAACTATAGTCCCGTTCCGATACATACTATACTACTCCCAACCCCCCATTCTTTTTCTGCTTTTTCTTTTCTTTTAGATGTTTATGTTGACTCATCTGGGTGTAGGGTAAATACTAGAAAGGCAAACCTCAGGTAGCATAGTGTGGGTATATGACACTAGGTGGTAGATACAAGGGGAGATATCAGATTATACATTAAGATTATAGGTTAAGATTGTGCTCTGAACGTTTGTGCTCTCACCCAGGAGAGCTATCACGTATTTGCCTTCTAAAGGGGTGCATTATTCTCAGACGCAGACTCTGGAGGGAGAGTCTAGCCTCTCTCTGAGTTAAAGGGGATCTTGCACGACTCTTCCTCCAGACTCCAGCCTTGTCTGGCTCTGCGTATCGTTCTGGTCATAGCGAGATGCTGTTTTGGAGGTGCAGGCGTTACACCCTGATCATGTTGTGCTATAACTGTGGGTACATTCCTACCATCATCAGAGGGCGTTTTTTATTTCTACTTTTTTTTTCTGGGGGGGGGGAGGCTAAAATACAGGGAAATTTCGTATTTTCGCGCACAATTTTCACATTTCAGTAGTTAGGAATTGATTAGTTCAAAAATGTTGTTATGATCCAAGTTGTTCCTAGGTTATCACATTACTGATCTTACTGAATATAACATTTTATACCAAATGTGCCAATATTAGTCGATTTTTTTAACATATTTCTCATTAAAAACAATTATAAAAATTGTAAAGAACATTTTTTTATTCATGATTATGATGCGAAACCACTATAGTTTTGGGATTGGCCAACAGTCGAAAAGTAGGTATCGTTTTTGGATTGGCCAACGGTCGAAAAGTAGGCCTTTGTTATACTTTCACAGGTCAACATTAGTAGTATAGTATGTATCGGAACGGGACTATAGTTAACTACTGTTTATTACTCAATCGACATGCAGCCAATCAGAGGCCTCCATTTGGTCACGTGACCCGTTGCCATGGTAACGTGACCTACTTAGGGCTCTCAGCCAATCAGAAGCCAGCATTCTGGGTGACCTACTGACCTACTTAGAAGCTCTCAGCCAATCAGAGGCTGGCATTCTGGTAACCATGGTAACGTGACCTACTTACGTCACGTGACCTACTTAGGCTCAGCCAATCAGAAGCCGGCATTCTGGTAACTAGGGTAACGTGACCTACTTAGGGTTTTGTTTGTAAACAACACCACGTGGCTCTCTTGTTTGTAAACAACACCACGTGACACGTGACTGTTTGTAAACAAACAAACAAAAAAAAAGTTATGTAACTTATATATAGAAATAAAAACACAACAAGATAATTTCTTTTCTTTTCATTTTATTCTTTATTTTCATTTCAATCAGAAAAAACACACAAGTTTATGCTTTTTTAGCTTGCTTCTTCGATTTGCAGCAACTCAACAGGCCGCAAAGTCTCACGCCGCCGTCACTCGCACCACCACACCCCGGACGACTTCTCTCCAATAGACATTGCACGACTTTGGATAAATCCAACACCATTTCGGCAAGGCAGAGAATCTTTGCCTCCATGAAACGGCCGCCATCGCAACAACCCGTCACAACAGCATCATCGATAGCTTCTGACTCACGGCCCGGTCGCTCAGCTTTGGGATTTTGCTCATGCGCATGACGCACTTCTTGGGGTTTCTTGTTCGACATGCTTCAATTAGGAAATGAACGCAATGAGGTCCACAGGTGTCAGCAGAAGTGTCTTGTAGTTGAATGCGGTTTCTTTGCCACTTGAACGGAGCAGAGCGTTCCACGAAAGACAAGAACTCCGCACTCAGCGGCGGTAAGCCGAAGAAATCAAAGTAGTACACTTCACCCGTGCTCGACACGTAAAACGCCACCCAATGCTGACCTGGTAAATGTTGCGGATCTGTGTTGCTCACGAAACAAGTGTCTTTGATAGGGTGCTTCGGAATAGTGTCACAAGAGAAAACGCCCAGGAAACGATGTTTTGTGTGAACGTTTTCCTTCAACACTCTGCTTATTTCAAGTGTGTTCATACGATACGCCAAGTACCGCCGTCTTGTCTTCAGTTCATGTGGTAGTCGGTGATGGGGTGTCGATCTCGGGTCAGCTCGACGACGTTGTCGTACACCAAGTAGAGTAGCACCGTTGTTGTCGCTTGTAGCGCCGAGCGGAAACTGACTTCCACCCTCAGCTGACCCGCTCTTATAAGGTTCACGCGACACCCGTCGTGCGATCTGTCTGGGGTTAAGTCGAGGGGGAACACCGTGTAACCGTTCAGGAATTGATCGTATGAAATACCGCAGGAGCGCGCGCCCTCGTACATCCCCGTTTCCGTGTGTAGCGCCAAGTACTCTCTCACGGCCGCTTTGGTCTTAAAGTCGGGCACGTAGGCGTCGTTCGGCACTTTCTGATCGTTCACTATCACTTGAAGCGAGCTGATGTCGTAATGCTTCATCTCGAACGGGTTCTTGGTGTAGCTACCGTTGAAGGCGTCGTGGTCCAGGAAGCAAATCATCATCGACTTGGGAAGCTGGCCTGTGTTGGAGTGCGTGTAGCTGTGATCTCTGTTACCTTGAGGGATGGCGTACGTCGTCACCTCAACTCTGTTCACCGGGTAGTCGAAGGGCCCGTGTTCTATCACCGCTCTCTCGTGCGTTTCCGCTACAGCGTCCGCCACCAGCACGCGTCGCACGTAGAGCTTTGCTTTGTAGATCTTCAAGCTGTAGCCTCCGTCAGCGGCGCACATCAGATAGAAAGAGGGCGCCGCCTGTTTCAGAGTTAGATTGATTTCTGTCTCTCCAACGATGAGCTTCGGTTGATGAGCCAGGTCAAAGTGCAGTCGCGCCATCAGCGAAAAGCGCTTGTTGGAGATTAGCTTCTTGCGCGCTTTGTACCCCGCATTCGCGTCAGTCAACGTGTCAAACTGACCGGGCGTATCTTCATGCCACCCCTGGGCGCTCATGACGCCGTCCTTCACGTCTTTGTTGTAGTTGAGTAACCCTTCCAAGTAAGCTCGGTAAGGGTAGGTCTCGGTGTTGCCAGACACTTTGAAACCGCCGATGGAGACTTGGACGTCTTTGAAGAGCGAGTGAGCCAAGTTGTTCACCGGAGCTACCGCGTCGGTGTCCTCGATCGCCGCTCCGTTCGCTTTCAGCACTTGACATTCCAGATGAAGGTAATTCTCGTTCAGGTCTGTGTACTCTTGTGACTTGTTGATGGTGAAATTTATGTTACCTCCATCCTCTAAAGAGTTTTTTGTTTCTATCCCCAGGAAAGACGACTTTAAGATAGTAGTCTGAGTCGGCGCTACGGTGTGCAGGTCGAGCTCAGAGAGCGCGCACTCGTTACTGCTCTCGTGTACGTAAGCCATTGTGTTCTCTCTTCACGTGGCCGACAGACTGACGCCGGCCGCCTCCAGTCTTTTTATTTATACCTGAACGCCTAGGCGCTTACCGGTCGAATACATCCCCTCTACGTCTCTTGCAAGAGCCACCGCCCGTCTGAGGAGAATGCCGGCGACGTTTCGACCCTTTCTTAGACGCGACAGTCGTCTTTCCTCCCGAGAACGCCGTACTCGCCAGTCTCTTCAGAGCGCCTGCGCCTCGGTCTTTCACGCTGCTCTTTAAAGTCCGACCCGCCAGCACATCTTTAGCTACGCCCACACCGGCGCGGAGCAGCGTTTTTCCCACCGACTTCAATAGCGGGGTAGCCGAGCGCATCAGACCTAACAGAGCGCCGCCCAAACCGTGCCCGCTCTGGAAAGAGCGCCCGCTGTACACGTTGATGCCGTTGCCCAGCTGCGCGTTGTAGTAATCGCTGTACCCTCTGCCGACGGTGCGCCTGGGTGGAAAGTACGGAACGCGTTGACGCATCATTTTTCTCTCTTTCAGCGCTCAATAGGTCTCAGATGAAGTGTCACGGTCACCTCGCCTCTACCGAATGGGATGGAATGACCGGATCGGTCTCTTAAATAGATGCCGACCTCGGTAAACCTCTTGGATTTCAAGGGGAAATAATCCAAATGGGGAAAACTGAGAGCTTGCACGCCACCTCGACGCTTTCCGCCTCTGTCCACCGTGACGCAGCGCAACAGCGGCACTTGCATGTCGCCCACACGTCTCTCCTGGATCATGTCGGTGTATATGTACACAGAGTGCACGTCCCCGTAAACATCCATTGAGTAGGCGCCGGTAGTCGGCGACGCGAAACACGTCTTCTCTCCGAAGCCTAGAACGCATGCGAGATGCTGAGTCAGCAGGACAGCGCAGTGTCTCGGCGGTTTGATGGTGACGCGTTTCGTGTTGGCGTCGTACGATAAGATCCGCATCGGTTTGAGCAAGAAGCTGGAGCCCTCTAGTCTGTCATCTCGCATCGTCTGACTCAAGCGCTCGACTAGGGTGTGGTTGCTTCCGGTGAAAATAGGAGGTATCTGGAATATGTTTGGCATGAAACTGCGCACTCCCATGTCTTTCTCCATCTCTTCGATCATCTGTCTTGCTTGATCGCTGATCGCCTTCTTCTTCACCGCCGGGGACAAGAACTGCTTGTATACGGCATTCGTCTGTCTCAAGTCGACCTCTCTCTTGAACCTTTTTGTTTCCGGTTTCAATCGCTGCTCTTCGGGCGTGTCTGATATCTCTTCCACCGTTACATAGCTCGCTTCCTTCCAGCTCAGCGGGTATTTTGAGCTGAACGTCAGCTTGCTCAGACCGTTCGCGTTTTTCATTCCCCTCCAGTCTACCTGTGGTTTTCTTCCTTCGGCGAATTTAGTTTCTTTTAAAACGTTGATCGCCTCCTCTAGCGAACCCTTGGTGCGCAGAGGAACAACGATGATCAAGTCATCGTCGTGCACGTTAGTCCATTCTGTAGGGAGGATGATCTCAGTCAGAGCCGCTTCGTACGCTTCGGGCAGAAGGAGCGACGAGTCGAAGTGAGTTCGGAAAGACGTCAAGCTGTTGTCAGGATAATACTCCATAGAGCTGTTGCTAGGTAGAGTGATGTTTTTTTTTCTTTTTTTTTCTAAGTTATTTTTTTGACGGGGATCCACTCGTTGAACTTGTCGTCGTAACCTAACCAACGTACGAAAGCTAACTCTTTACCGTCGACGGTCTTGCGGCGCAACACCTCGTCTATCAGGTAGTTGTTGTCGTAACGACTCTTGTACACCTTCTGAACCTCTTCCGGGTAGAAGACGCCTTTTATCTCCTCGCCCTTGTCGTCTTTCAGCTCGAACCCTCTGCTTCCCAACGTCTTAGCAACGTCGACCACTTCCTCGCGCCAGTTTCCCTCGTACCCTTTGTCGAAGGCGCCTTTAGTTCTCAACATCCTCACTCTGTCACCCGGAGCGATGACGTCGACGGCGGACGTCTTTGTTTTTTTCTTCTTTTTCCATATTTCGTCGATTTGTTTGTTAGTTGGGAGATCTTGTCGGTAGAAAACTGTTTCGCTGTTTTCCGAGCTGACTTGAGCCGGCGCCATTTTCAACGTCTTGTGGTGAGTGCGATTGTAAGAAGACACTACATGGTGCAGTACGTCTACGTAGCGATACGTGCGCTTGTGTGTGAAATAACGCCACAGCTTCTCCTTCAGACTGCGGTTCAAGCGCTCCACTAGACTAGCTTTGATGTCGTCGTTCTCGCCAGTGAAGAACTCTATGCCCTCGCTCTTCAAGTGATCTTGAAAGATCTTGTTCAAAAACTCTTTCCCCTTGTCTGTCTGAACAGTGCGCGGTCGTCTCTCGCCAGTGCCTGTCATCTCTCGGAAGGCCTCGGTGACATCAGCGCCGCTCTTGGATTTAATGGGAACGGCCCACGCGTACCTAGAGAAAACGTCGATCGCCGTCACCACGTACCGGAAGCGGTCGTTGTGAGACGCCAAAGCTTGCATGTCCATCAGATCTATCTGCCACTGCTGATCGATTGCGCCGGTTATAGTCTTGTTCCTTGCGAATTTTCTCCGAATGGGTTTATGTTTAGTGTAGGCGTCCAGCGACACTAAAGCATCTCGGATGACGGCCGGGTTCAGGTGGCGAAAATGATGTTTCTGGAGTTTAGTCACGCTAGTGAAACTGGAGGGCGCTTTGACGTCGGTATATCTAGCTACTACGCGCTTCTTTTCTTTTTCCTTCTTGGTCAGTCTCTTCACTGGTTTGCCCATGGTGGGCCTGTTGAGGGCGTGAACGACGACCTCGCCGCTAGGCGGTTGCGCCCTTTCCTTTTCTTACTCGCCACGCTCCTATAGGAAGTCGGAGTTTGGAAAAGTTCACTGTCCTCCTCGTCGTCAGAGGATGGATCGTCCACCTGGAGAGAAGAGTCTGCTGCTGCTACTGCTGCTGCTGCTGCTGATTCTCCTTCTTCCGAGTGGAAACTCGGTCGTTTCCGACCTCTGTCAGCGAGCCGTGTGTCTAAGCTTTGGCCAGGTCCGCTCGCTTTATACAGATGGTTTCCGATCAAGGAGTCTGTGGGAACTGCTTCGCGCAGCGCTTTCGTGAACGGAGAGTAGCCCGCCGGTCTGGGCGCCGTCTTCCTGAACCTGGCGGCGTCGTTCAGTAAGTCCACTTTGTTGATGCGATGCTCAGGTGGCATTCTCCGACCCGACATCTCGCGCACCGCACCGTCCTCGTTCCACTTGATCACACCGGATTTCTCCAATTGTTTGTACAGCGCCACGGTCCGGGTGCGATTCCTCTTGGGAACTTGGTTCGCCAACCGCTCAAGTAGGGACGCGCTGGCCTCTTCAGCAGACTGACGGAGGTGAGCCGGGGGCGAAGAAGAGTAGGACGAAGAGATGTTGCTGTTGTGGGGATTCGCGAGAAAAAATTGCAATCTATTCAACAACCTTCGGTATTTCAACATTTTCTCGCGCGATTCCAAAGTGGGATCGTTCAACACTAAGTCCAAGTCCCTGTAGATAAACTGTAGCACCTGGTGCAAGGCCGCGTCGGGATGAAGGGACTGTTCTGCCTGCTTGTGGTAATAGGCCATGTCGGCAGGTAGGCGGGCGGCGGTGGCAGGAGCGGAACTCTCGTTCTTTTCAGTGCGCTCATCAGGAAGAGGAGGAAGGTTTGGAGCAGTAGAAGTACTAGCAGCAGCGACTGCAGTAGTAGCAGCGCTAGTAGTAGCAGCAGCGGGCACATGATGAAGTAGACCTGCTCGTGATGATTTGTAGAGCGTCTCAGGATCCACGAGCGCTAAGCGTTTGTAGTGTTGTTGCTGCTCTGAGTCCGTCATGGGGACGACGGTGGCAATGACGCTGGTGGTGGCAGTAGTGGTGGTGGTGCTGTCGGCGAGTAGGTGTCGAATGAGGTGTCTCATATACGGAGAATGCTCTTTATAAGCGGTAAGGCCATCCCTATGAGAGCCAGAATGAGGAAACCTCCCTCTTGTACCAAGACGCGTCTCTTTTTTTTGATGGGCGTAGATTTTTTGCCGACCTCCCTCAACACGTCAGCCGATTCTCGAAGCTTGTCCAGTTGTTTGTCGCTGAGCGGGATGTTCCCTACCAGTAAATTGTGACAGATCTCACTCAACGCTGCGATCAGATCGTCGCTTCCAGAGTCTATTAGATGCGAGCAGTCCTTTGGCGAGCACTTAGCTAAGTGCTTGAGAGTACCAAAGTGTCTTTCGAGTAGATGAGAAGACATTTTTGCTACTGCTTTCTCTTGTTCTTTTTTTTGTCTAGCGGTACGAACACTAGCTGAGAGTGTATGGACGTCAAAGAGGAGCGTATTCTCAGATCGTCAGGTGTTGACTGCTTGAAGTCCAGAAGGAGGTATGAGTGAGGTCGCTTGAGTTCATGGGTAAATATACTAGAGAGGGCCGCCGCGTTGGACGGAAACACCTGGCGAGACAGACTAGCTATTTGCCCCATGTCGCGCGGGTTCTTGAAAACGATCATGTAGTGAGCGTTCAGACTCATAGTTCGAAAGTCGGGTGATTTCTGGAATAGGTTCTGAGTGATGTATATGACGCTCACGTTCCAGTGATGCGAGTATTTAGTAAAGATGTCGGCTACCACTTGCTGATTGGAACTGCTTAAAGCGTCTTCTGCTACTTCCACGTCTCCCGCTATAGTCTCTTTGCTAGGAAGACCTTCTCTGAATTCCACACCGTACTGATTTTGCATTTTTTCAAACAGAGGTTGCCACTCGCCGTAATGGTAAAAAGTCTTTTCCACCGGCGGCGTGACCAAATTGTTCACGTCGCTCAGAAATTGATCCACCAAGCGCGATTTTCCACAACCCGACGGACCGCTAATGATACAACTAAAGGGTCCTTGTAGTCGAGCGTCGAAATGAATTTCTGTGAAAAGTTTGCTTCTACTGCTCGACATTTTTTTTTTTTTTTTTTTCAGCACGCGTGAGAGAGCGGTTGTGTGTCTGACTGTCTGCTGTGTTTCTCACTCGAACGGTCGGTAGTGAATGGTTGTGGAGAAAAGTCCGCCGACCTTTTTATTGATTCCGGCCGGTGTCACAGTAGCGGCGGCAGAAGTGTCTTTTTTTTTCTTTTTTTTTTTTGCGATAAAATACTATTTTCACTCAATAGTCATAAATGTTTTGTATCAGACTCCAGAGGAGTCTGATACAAATATTTATTTTTTTTTAAAAAAGAAGAGGGAGAGGAAGAGGAGGAGGAGGAGGAGGAGGAGGAGGAGGAGGAGGAGGAGGAGATTATTTTTTTTTTTTTTTTTTTTTTGATCATTTAGGCAAAGCTCGTCGCTTTGGCGCTTTTTTTTCTATTTCTGTGTTGTGACACGATCGTCTCGAAAAAGCAATAAGGCGTGTGAGCGCGGCGGTGACAAATACATATTGGAGCGTATGGTTTAAAATAGTGCGTCCCTATCTTCTTCAATTCGGCTGCGTTGCAATATGCGGGATAACAAGTGACGACGTCGAAACGTTTAGAGACCGTGTTCACGTCGGCCACAACGCGCGCCCACCGAGTGGGAGCTGCAGTCGCTCCCAAGAAACCGATCGGCTTGTCAAATCGTTTCATAGCACTTATTCTCACTTTATAAGAGGAGGCAGGGTGAGGAGAGTAGCGGCGCTCTTTCTTTTCATGAAACGCCCAACGAGTGGGGGCGCTGAGAGCAGCTGTTATGCAATGGTAGAGTAAATACTGTTCTGAGAAGACGGCTCTCGGCCATGTCGCTACGTTTTCCTTTTCCGCTCTTGTATAACGACGATGGCGCTCAGCTTTGCATTTCTCGAGAATTCGGTACGCTTCAAGAGATGCGTGAACCTCAACTACGTGACGCTCTCTCCTTTGAGATAAAAAAATAGCCGGGCAGTTGAGGAGGGCACTTTGTTCGCGCGACCATCTTTTAGAAACTCGCGCCCTCTGCAGCGCCATATTTCTTTCCTCCGAAACAAAAAAGACTGAGTGAAAATAAAAATTTTAAAAAACAAAAAGCTCAAAGAAAAAAAATAAGCAATAAGCAGACTCAGCTCGAAATTCCCTGCTGGCGTGATGGCGGTGACTGCAGGCGGTGGCGGCGGTCGGCTGGCCGGCGGTGGCGGTGTCGGCGGCGATGGTAGAAGGGTGTGTGGAAAGAGAGACGCATCTCAGTCTTTTATAGGAGCGGCGAGTCTGACATTTTCAGCTGTCGCATGCTGACCTGCTGCTATCATAAGAGAAACAAAAGCCCTAATCACGCTTTTCAGCTGGATCCTTCCACCCCGCCAGACATGGATCCAGATGGGAAGGTGGTTTAAAATTAAATCCGTGTACCGACTGTCATACAATAGAGTAATTAGTTGAGCGCGTGTTACCTGTATAAAGGATTAGCTGGTCATGGGCTCAGCGTGTGTATAGAAAAACAACTACAGGTAGCGTGAACAAAGCGACCCCCTCCCTTTCTGTCACTCTGTCTGTGACTAGAGGGTGCGCGTGTGGTAAGCGGCTTAAATCTAAAGAAAAACAAATCACCCTCTCCTGTCGTCAGCAGTCAGCCGGCCGGCGGCTGGAAAATGCGATTAGAGGGATGATGAGCCGCGTAGTAAGCGACTTAAGGCTGATCTAAAGACCTGCCGTGAGGGGGGCAGCTGGCCGGTGGCTTGAAAAAAAGGGGGGAGTAAGGGTATATAAGGGGGAGTGAAACCGTATTCGGCATCGTCGTCATCGTTCACGCTACTACTACTACTACTACTACTACTACTACCACCACCAGCACCGCGCCTCAATTTGCAGATCCCCATGATGGAAAGTTGCTACCGTGACATGAAGCGGAATGACGAAGCGGCGCGCGAATGTGAAGCTGATGCTGTAGCCTCTGCTACTGCTGCTGCTAGTGCTGCTCAGCGTGCTACTGCTGCATTTACTGCGGCTGTTAGTGACGCTGGTTGTGATGACGTTGTTGTTGTTGCCGCTGCGGCTGTGACTGCTGCTGTTGCTGCCGCCGATGCAGCTACTCATGCCACCGATGCCGACGCTGCTGCTGCTGATGCTGTTGCGGCTGCCGATGTCGCCGCTGATAACGCTGCTAGTGCCCGCTCTGCCGCCCTTGCTACTGTCGCTGCTGCTGTTGTTGCTAATGCTCACGCTACTGCTGCTACCGCTGCTGCTGCTGCTGCTACCGCTGCTGCCGAGGCTGCTGCCGCTGCTGCCGATGCTGCTGCCGATGCTGCCGATGCTGCTGATGCTGCTGATGTTAGCAGTCGCGTCGACAAAGAATCGTCATTTGTCACTCTTAAACCTCCAGTTGAACGCGCGACGAGTAGTAGGGCTACCAACGCGACGGCCGGATGGTGCAAATGGTGTCGTCGCTTCTGCTCGTGCGCTTGCTTTTCTTCCAGTCCTACCTGCTGCTGCTACGGTATGATAGTGTTATAGTGTTTGAATGAGAACGCGCGTAGTTACACATAGACGCTGTAACAGATGTGCTTTTTTTTTGAAAATATAATTTTAACATAACATGGAACTTGTTGTGTTTATTTTCTATATATAAGTTGTTTGTTTACAAACAGTCACGTGTCACGTGGTGTTGTTTACAAACAAGAGAGCCACGTGGTGTTGTTTACAAACAAAACCCTAAGTAGGTCACGTTACCCTAGTTACCAGAATGCCGGCTTCTGATTGGCTGAGCCTAAGTAGGTCACGTGACGTAAGTAGGTCACGTTACCATGGTTACCAGAATGCCGGCCTCTGATTGGCTGAGAGCTTCTAAGTAGGTCAGTAGGTCACCCAGAATGCTGGCTTCTGATTGGCTGAGAGCCCTAAGTAGGTCACGTTACCATGGCAACGGGTCACGTGACCAAATGGCGGCCTCTGATTGGCTGCATATCGATTGAGTAATAAACAGTAGTTAACTATAGTCCCGTTCCGATACATACTATACTACTAACATTTTCAATATATATATATATATATATGTATTCAGCATATCAAGAACACTCATTTAATTTTCATCTATACAAATGACAATTCAATACAAAAGACAGTTGATAAAGTGACCCATGTGACAAATAAAGATAACTCAGGTAAGACAATCCCTGGCAGAATGTGTTATTACCATGTCCCGTCAGGATATCCTTTTTACCGGTTTCACTTTGCTGACATAAATCTCCCTGAGAGATAATCACCACGAGGATTATCTCCGATTATCAAGAAGATTTATCTGGTCGCTTTAATACATAACGGCTAGATTAGCCGATCTACGACGCAGTATTATCAAATGCCGCTAAATGAAATGGATTTAGAAAAAGAAAAGACTTGCCAATCTGTCATTGTGTTTTTAGATTGGGAGGATACTGAGGTATAATAACTATTATTAGCCTCCCTAATGGTGACAGATCCCAGCTGTGATGGATATTATAATGACAGACTTAACCCTGCAGGGCCAGCAGGGGCTTTAATACACTCTCATCTCTTGAGGCATGATGCATGAATGTGAGAGATGATACACTCCCAGAGCTGCATCTATGTATCAGGGTTGATACACTCCCAGAGCTGCATCTATGTATCAGGGTTGATACATTCCCAGAGCTGCATTCATGTATCAGGGTTGATACACTCCCAGAGCTGCATCCATGTATCAGGGTTGATACACTCCCAGAGCTGCATCCATGTATCAGGGTTGATACACTCCCAGAGCTGCATTCATGTATCAGGGTTGATACACTCCCAGAGCTGCATTCATGTATCAGGGTTGATACACTCCCAGAGCTGCATCCATGTATCAGGGTTGATACACTCCCAGAGCTGCATTCATGTATCAGGGTTGATACACTCCCAGAGCTGCATTCATGTATCAGGGTTGATACACTCCCAGAGCTGCATCCATGTATCAGGGTTGATACACTCCCAGAGCTGCATCCATGTATCAGGGTTGATACACTCCCAGAGCTGCATTCATGTATCAGGGTTGATACACTCCCAGAGATACATCCATGTATCAGGGTTGAAACTTGGGGGTTGATACACTCCCAGAGCTGGATCCATGTATCAGGGTTGATACACTCCCAGAGCTGCATCCATGTATCAGGGTTGATACATTCCCAGAGCTGCATTCATGTATCAGGGTTGATACACTCCCAGAGCTGCATCCATGTATCAGGGTTGATACACTCCCAGAGCTGCATTCATGTATCAGGGTTGATACACTCCCAGCGCTGCATCCATGTATCAGGTTGATACACTCCCAGAGCTGCATTCATGTATCAGGTTGATACACTCCCAGAGCTGCATTCATGTATCAGGGTTGATACACTCCCAGAGCTGCATCCATGTATCAGGGTTGATACACTCCCAGAGCTGCATTCATGTATCAGGGTTGATACACTCCCAGAGCTGCATTCATGTATCAGGGTTGATACACTCCCAGAGCTGCATTCATGTATCAGGGTTGATACACTCCCAGAGCTGCATTCATGTATCAGGGTTGATACACTCCCAGAGCTGCATCCATGTATCAGGGTGATACTTGAGGGTTGATACATTCCCAGAGCTGCATTCATGTATCAGGGTTGATACACTCCCAGAGCTGCATCCATGTATCAGGGTTGATACACTCCCAGAGCTGCATTCATGTATCAGGGTTGATACACTCCCAGAGCTGCATTCATGTATCAGGGTTGATACAATCCCAGAGCTGCATCCATGTATCAGGGTTGATACAATCCCAGAGCTGCATTCATGTATCAGGGTTGATACACTCCCAGAGCTGCATCCATGTATCAGGGTTGATACACTCCCAGAGCTGCATCCATGTATCAGGGTTGATACACTCCCAGAGCTGCATTCATGTATCAGGGTTGATACACTCCCAGAGCTGCATTCATGTATCAGGGTTGATACACTCCCAGAGCTGCATCCATGTATCAGGGTTGATACACTCCCAGAGCTGCATCCATGTATCAGGGTTGATACACTCCCAGAGCTGCATTCATGTATCAGGGTTGATACATGAGGGTTGATACACTCCCAGAGCTGCATCCATGTATCAGGGTGATACTGGAGGACTGATACACTGCCAGGGGCTCAGTATGGGGCTGTGTAGTGCCTGGTTGGCACTGAGTGTATGGGTGCTGAGAGGGTAACACCCAGTGGGCACAGAACATTGAATCAACATTGAAAACTGGTTGACAATGCTGATTCAATGCTGATTCAATGTTGATTCAATGTTGATTCAATGTTAAACGGGATTTCGTGCCCACTGGGCAGTGGCAATGTGGTTAGGTGGGTCAGGGCCATGCCATACCTGGGGGGGGGGGTCATGTACATTAACACTGCATGAAATACCAAAACAGGGAGACCTTCTATACTTTGGCGGTTCCAGGGGGGGGGCGACTGGCCTCGCCCACCCCCCCCCCAAAAAAAAAAGAGGAAGAAGAGAAGAGAAAAGAGGGGGAAAAGGAGAGAAGGAGACAATACCATATACACACAGACCTGAGTCTTAATGTATTGTGTTCCAAAATGTGTGGGAAGGCCATCTAGACCATCAGCATTTTCTTGGGGAGGGGGGAAAATGCCCCCACTTGCATAAACCCCCCTTTGCTTGCGCTGCGCACTAGGACACACAGACACTCCATGGTTGGAGCGTAGGGGGGTTGGTGGGATTTGAAATCCCCTTGTGTGAGGGACTCTAATAACCGCACCAGAAGAATGTCTCCCCTTTCAGCAAAGAGGGGCCTGAGTGTTACCATAGCTGAGAATGATCAGCTGTGATAAGTTTGGAACTCTGACACGCTTACATGGAAATCCCCGTTTTGTTAAAAGATTACCATTCACTAATGTTCTGGGAGATGAGGCTGCGCGGCTTTCGTCTAGTACCATCAACTGCCTGCACTGCTAAATGTAGAAGGCTAGACGTCAGCTCTACCTGTCCATCCTTACATGCACATTGTGAGAAGCCAAATGAATATCACTGATATCAGGATTTCTATGCTCAATATTGAATTTTCTGTATTGAATACCAAACTTCCATTATTCAATATCAATTTTAGAATTCAGGATCATATCTAATTCGTTTGATCTCGGAGTTTCAGAAATCAATGTTGGAGTTTGTCAAAGCAAGATAAACTAATTCATGGCATGTAGAAAAGAAAAGGATTCAGGTGAAAACGGAAAAAGGACTACTAGTCCCTACCTTGCACAACCAGAAAAGAAAAGGATGTAAGTCTTGAAGATGGTAATACGTAGCTAGAATTCTCACATTTAACCCGCATGTTATAATGAACCAAACCTCTAGTGCGGGTTAAACAATATTCTCAAAGTCTAGATGCGGGTAATACAAGGGTCTTTGATAGTCTAGAACAGTACTAAAATCGTAATTTTCAGTGGTGTACAAGTCAGCCACAGCCTTCGGGGTATAGTAGGGGGGATACCCTCTGTACTTTGGGGTCTGTGGGGGGGGGGGGGGTATGATATCTCATCCAGGCCCTGGTATTATATAAATGAGGGCCAGCCTAGAAAATGAAAGCCTCCAGATGGAATGGACTCTATCAGAGTGGGAAGCCCCCTCCTAATCCACTCATGTCACCTGGGGAATCCCCTTGGATGCATACATCTTATATATGATGATATTTATATTGTGGTATCATACATTATAAATACACATGTACCTTCCCTAGTGCCTCTTAGGTACCAGGACAGTGTAATCAGTGAGGGTGGCATGTTTGCTGACTCCTCCGTCTTAAGTCTGCGGCCGCTGCATTTCGAATACTGTCTCAATGTCTAAACATATCCCGCACGTCTGCCCCTCTGACTCAAACTGACACATCTAAGGCATGGTCACTCTGGTATCCTTAGGACTGCCGGTACTTTCTGGAGGCGCACTGCCATAGCGTATTGTTTCCAATGCAAACGCAAAATCCTGGCTTTCAGGGGGCCCTTTTTACTATAAGCATTGGCCCGCTATGGCAGTGCTAAGGATATCAGAGCCTTTGGATTTCAAGGATTTTGAATTACTATCAGAGTTTCTGGAATTCAATTTCTGGTATAGTTTATTTATCAGAGTAAATCCAATACCAAATATTGAAATCTCGAAACTTGATATTTGTTCAGGAAACTCCAAAATTAATTTCCAACATTCTGATATATAGTGTCTTGAAAGTTTGTTTGAAAATGGTAACTAAATTATTGAATTTTGAAATTATGATTGAATATTTATGTTGGATGTCTTATTTTAAAACTTGGTTAGATGTTGCTGGTTGAGCCTGTCTACACTGCAAAAAAGGTGTTTAGATCCTAAACACAATTCTAAACACATTCCTGCCCCGTTTTTGTCCACACAATATGTTCCTAAACATGTTTAGACCTATAATATGTTTAGCTCAGTGCTTAGACATTTATGTGTTTAAAGCAATGTGTTAAGGACTATGAAGTGTTTAGAATTCAAGGATTTAGCATATCATTGTGTTTCTATGTCAAGTATTTAGGGATAAAAGTGGTGTGCCTAGAGATGTAGATTATTATTATGTTTAGATATTTATATCCAAATAAATAGATAATTGTATTTCACATAGTGTCCTGAAAAGACTTCTAGCAGCCCCTCCCCCAAGGGCAATATGTGCATCAATGTCTCACATAGGCCTCTACACAACCTTGAGTCAATACAACAGACCTTCAGGGAAGATAATGCTTTATCTATTCTTAGAGTTCTTAAAAGAGGTGTCTATGTAGCAGATGCATCTTTATTGCATTGTAATCATAGTGATATAGCAATCAACCCTTGAATCCTGCGATGTGTATTATTATCCTTTTGTATCCCATGCAATTTAAGTTGATTAACTCAGATTTAAGCACCTTTAGAGCCACAATAACATTTGAGTGGTTGTAGAAACTACAGTCAACTACAAAGCTGCCATCTGGTATGTGTTTGATATACTATGATCTAAACACTACATGTTTAAATCCTAAACACCAATTTTTCATACTGTTTAGATACTAAACATCTAAACATATTCAATATAACTGTTTAGATGTTTAGAATAAAAGTGTTTAATTCCTAAACAGAAGGATTCAAAGACACAAACCTAGTAATATGTTTAGACTTTAAACGTGTTTAGACCTAAACATGTTTAAAACCTTAACACCTTTTTTGCAGTGTACAGGGATGGACCAGCGAAAACTACTTGCGCATGATTCCCAGGTTTATCCCGGTGCTGTAGCTTTGGTGTCTCTGGTTCTGTGTGTTAGCTATCTCCTCCTGACTTACACAGATATCTTACTGCTCTAGTGGGTATGTAACTACTAACTAGACACTGCACTAATTTTTCAACTTCAATATCAGATGTTAAAACTTGAAAACAAATTATTATATTGAATCTTCAATATTCCATATATTGAAGTCTCAAAACATTGATATCATGGCTGGCATTTGGCTTGGCACAGTTGTCTCTGGTATCAGAAGGCAGCAGAGCGGGATAGATTTACGACTGTGTACTACGTCAGTCAGAGTGGGAGTGGAGGATGTCAGAGCCTGTATATATACATGTAGTACCTATAGGTGCTGTATGTGGGGGGGGGGGGGGGTGTATGAGGGGTGGTGAGGGGGGGTGAGGGGTGTGTGTGGGGGGGGGGGGGGTGTGTAGGGGATGGTGAGGGGGGTGAGGGGGGTGTGTGTGAGGGGGGGTGAGGGGGGGGTGGGGGGGTGTGTAGGGGGTGTGGGGGGGTGTGTAGGGGGGGGTGGGGGTGTGTGAGGGGGGGCGGTAGTAAAGAGGTGTGTGTGACGGAGCGTGCAGCATTGAGGTACAGTTATATGACAGCGCCTCATGTTCCGGTAATCAGCGTAATCAGCGCGCTGACAAAAACCACCCGGTAATGACGCACGCACGTCACCAGCGTCATCATTCATGCTCTGTTAGTCTGTCACACACATACAACACATCGTAGATCCCCGCTACTCTAATTAAACACAGATACAACACCACATAGATCCACTCTAATTAAACACACACACAACACATGGATACTTCTACTCTGGTCTAGTTGTACTCTCAACACAGCTACTGTAATTAACCATATATGTATACAACACATATGTATATATACAATATAAATATATCAAATATATGTACATATAGATGTAGATAGTTAGATAGCATTAAGTATACAAACCTTTTGCATATTCAGTATACGCACCATTTGCAAATGTTGAGGCACGGGGGGAGAGGTCGTTCCTCTCTGGGTCAGCAGGTCAGGGTTCCAGTGATACACCTTGATTACTTGAAGTAAGAGTCAGGGTCCCTTAGATAATGTTAAATTACCCCCTGATTGTCCTATAGTCATGACATACCAGTGCTTGTCCCAGAATCAGTTACCACAGATTGCCCCCGGAGTATAGTATACTGCTAATTGGCTGAGACGTATACTTACCTCAGATGTGTATAGATACATGTAGTAGGCTCTTCTTCTTATCCCAGAAGCGTATAGATACCCAGTGGGCACAAAATTAAGGTCAACGTTGAATCAATGTTGAATCAACATTGATTCAACATTGACAACTGTTTATCAATGTTGATTCAATCTTCTGTGCTCACTGGGATAGTAGGATGTTTAAGTGCAGCATTTTTGCATAATAGCAGCGGTGTTGAACAAGCAACAGGCGGAGAGTGCTATCGAAAAGGTTAGTGCACTAAAAAGCTGGTCTTGTATATAAGTATCAATGGTAAAGCTTTCTCCAAATTGATGAGTGCCAGGGTGTTGCCCCTTTGTGTGAAAGTGGCATATTCCGGCCATCATGGTACTCAGTGTACAGCATGCGCTAATGCTGCTGACTCATAATAGATGTATATCTACTGATGACCTTGCCATGATACATGTGTATCTACTGATGACCTTGACATCATAGATGTATATCTACTGATGACCTTGACATCATACATGTGTATCTACTGATGCCCTTGACATCATAGATGTGTATCTACTGATGACCTTGACATCATAGATGTGTATCTACTGATGACCTTGACATCATAGATGTGCATCTACTGATGACTTTGACATCATATATGTGTATCTACTGATGACCTTGACATCATAGATGTGTATCTACTGATCACCTTGACATGATACATGTGTATCTACTGATGACCTTGACAACTACTTTGACATCATACATGTGTATCTACTGATGACCTTAACATGATATGGATGTATCTACTGATGACCTTGACATGATATGGATGTATCTACTGATGACCTTGACATCATACATGTGTATCTACTGATGACCTTGACATCATACATGTGTATCTACTGATGACCTTGACATCATACATGTGTATCTACTGATGACCTTGACATCATAGATGTGTATCTACTGATGACCTTGACATCATAGATGTGTATCTACTGATGACCTTGACATGATACGTGTGTATCTACTGATGACCTTGACATCATACATGTGTATCTACTGATCACCTTGACATGATACATGTGTATCTACTGATGACCTTGTCATGATACATGTGTATCTACTGATGACCTTGATATCATACATGTGTATCTAATGATAACCTTGACATGATACATGTGTACAGCAGCTAACTGTATGTAATGTATACTACACTAGTGCCCCCTGCTGCCCTTGTTGAAGGTGTATCTACTATTTACTGTATACTACACTGGTCCCCACTGCTGACTTACTGACAGCCCCCAGTGCCCCATGATGTATCAGGGGGTGGGTGTTCCCCTGTAACTTAAGTGTAAGCAGGCTGTAATCACCAACTCTGGAGCTGAGTGAGTTTAATTACCTCTAAGTGGTTAATGGACTGAGCTACGTCAATGGGACTGGCAGCCGGCCAGCGGGTGTCAAAATAAGGAAGTGTCATCCTTCATTCACGGGTGTCATGGATGCTGGCACTTAGCGTGTTGGCCCAGATATAAGCGCCCGGGCACTTACTAATTATAATTAACCCCAGGACTTATAATGAGACATGCCCTTATTTAAGACCAGAATATAGTCTGTGAAGGATAGCGGTGGTTATTGAACCCATCAGATAAGGACGGTTTACGAGCGGAGTATGTCCTAGATATATTATAACCCCAGCATGTAGCACTGCTTCATGGCATCAGGACGTCCACTCCATGGGAGAAGCTTCTCAGATTGTTTCTGTTCTTGTTTATATTTCTCTTATTCCAGGTTATTCCTCTGCCAGAGTATCTTATTATTACTTATTGTTCACTGTACGTCTAGATTCTACTGTATACCTACAAAAAAAGCAAGAGTTTACAGTGTTGTATAAATCCTATCCTCTCCAGTATTTCTCTGTTAGCCTATATCTCTTCAGCAGATTTCCCCAAATATTCTAAAGTTCTCCCCCCCCCCAAAAAAAAGGCTTTTCAGCCAAAAAGAAAGAAGGGTAAGGGCTCTCAGAGGTCCAGCTGCACAGAATAACCATAGCAGGGATGTGTGTAACACAGACATGAGTCGTGTGGCACGGGGCCGACACGGAGACCGTTATAGTGGGACGGCCGCTGTGAGGTACAGTGCAGGCTGACATGATGAATGGTGCAGGAAGAGGTGCTTACCTCAATTAGGCCTCGTAAACTGAAAACTCACCGGAGGAAGTCGCTTTTTGCTGCCTGTGTAACACTGACCCGGGGTCATGTGACCTGCGGGTTACGTGGGGGCGGGTTGCATGACAACAGGTACTTCACTCACCAGGTGGCAGCAGTAGTTACCACTGGGTATGGACAGGGGGGAGCCTGTCACCATGTTGGATATTCGGCTTTTACTCTCTTTACAGAAAGTCAAGCCTGCTGTATGAGCGGCCATGTTTAATAATTCATCAGCTATCTTGCCTCATGACAGTTCTGCTATAGGGCGGCCATCTTGCCTCATGATGGCTGCTCTGCTGTAGGGCGGCCATCTTGCCTCATGATGGCTGCTCTGCTGTAGGGCGGCCATCTTGCCTCATGACAGCCGCTCTGCTGTAGGGCGGTCATCTTGCCTCATGACAGCAGCTCTGCTGCAGGACGGCCATCTTGCCTCATGACAGCTCTGCTGTAGGGCGGCCATCTTGACTCATGATGGCAGCTCTGCTGTAGGGCGGCCATCTTGATTCATGATGACGGTTCTGCTGTAGAGCGGCCATCTTGCCTCATGATGGCCGCTCTGCTGTAGAGCGGCCATCTTGATTCATGATGACGGTTCTGCTGTAGAGCGGCCATCTTGCCTCATGATGGCAGCTCTGCTGTAGAGCGGCCATCTTGCCTCATGATGGCAGCTCTACTGTAGGGCGGCCATCTTGCCTCATGACGGCAGCTCTGCTGTAGGGCGGCCATCTTGCCTCATGATGGCGGCTCTGCTGTAGGGCGGCCATCTTGCCTCATGATGACGCCATGTGAGTGATCATGTTTCAGGAGCCTTGCCTCGTTCTGGAGCCAGTGCCGGAGCAGACTGTTGCATGCTGGGAGGTTTGGTGTCATGTGGCACAATAAGCGCTGCAGACAGACGGAGGCGGCCTTCTTCCGGTCTCGCCATGAGACGAGGGATCTACACGCGACCCGCGGCCACACGCCGGGCGTGATGCAGGTAACCCCCTCACAGACTGTGTATACAAACTTACCTCAGTTACAGTAATTACCTCCTCATACAGCCCTCCCACTCTGTGTGGGGGTCTGTATGAGGACTTATACTACAGCCACCGCTCTGTATTCAGTATATTGGAGTGTGTGGTCAAGGCTCGTCACGAGGCGTAGATGAATGTACTCCACCATGACCATGTTCTCCAATATACTGAATGCAGGGCTGTGACTGTGGTTTAACTAGCTTATAGCACTACTAGTTACCTTGATTGTTTTGGAGGTGTTTTGCACACAGCTTTTTTTTGTTCTTCCTTTTGTTAAGGGTTGTATAGTTCTTCCCAGAACTTCATTCATGCATCATGTATTTTAAGTGAATAGCACATTAAATAATCTCAAGTTTGTTATAATACTCGCCAAGGTCCGACGGCCGCTATTAGCGCTATAGTGCGCTACCCGTTGCAACACTGTAACCATGCAACTTTTACCTGTCCTCTTACTGAAGTAAACATCCGGCTTCCGGTACTTCCGGTCTATCATGCCCAACTCGTCGATCTTGCCTATGCTTTGTATGCCTAGTTTAAGATCCCAATATGGTGTCTAAAAGTGGTTAAACAGGACCCAGCCAACAGAAAATGAAGGGAGACACATCCAACAAACAACTGGAGGAAGTTTTGGAAGATGGATGGCAGGTTTGGAAGAAGATATTAACAGATGATAATCAGATCCCATTCTCAGCTTGAGAAACCACATGTTAGAGCTGCTCAGACCAGCTCAGACCAAGGTAGGAGTGAACTCTTTATTAATAAGTCAAGACAAGTCAAGTCTTCAGTCAGTCAAAGAAGTCATCCTATACAGTCAAGTCATGTCAAGTCAACTTGTGGTTTAATAGTCTTGTCAGTTACAAAAAGTGTCTGTAACTGGCATATTGCCAAGCCTCATATAGACTGTGAATGGAGATCTAGTCTCTTCAAACCAATGCCAATCTAGCCCTTCAAGCTAAAGTCCCAGTCAACAGTGTATTAAGCCAACACTACAGTCAGTCAACTGGAAGTCAAGTGACAATTTTTGGAAAAAATTTGGAAAAAATTTTGGAATTTTTTTATAGTCCAGCAGCCAAAATGCCAAAATTTCAGTCGCCAGAATCCTTTGATTTTTCGAAACCTGCAACATGGCCTGACTGGAAAACCAGGTTCATGCGGTATTTTGTCCTCGAAAAATTCAAAGCCGAGACGGGGGACGTGCAGGTCTCCGCACTAGTCTACACGATGGGTCGTCAAGCCGAGCATATTTATAAGTCTTTTAAATTCGACCAAGCCCCCGCACTAACCAACGCCGTCCCACATCCCGTCGACCCGAAAGATGATTTTAAGACGGTACTCAAGAAGTTCGACGATTACTTTGTTCCGCGGAAGAACACAATCCACGAGAGGACGAAGTTCTACCATCGTACCCAACAAGAGGGAGAATCAGTTGAGTGTTTTGTCAGAAACCTACAAGAGCTGGCGGAACATTGTAGCTTCGCCGAAAAAGAAGACGAGCATATCCGAGACCGCCTAATCGCGGGTATGCTGGACAAGGTGCTGTCGCGAGACCTACAAATGGAGCAAGACACATTGACGCTCCAGAAAGCCGTAGATACCGCCAGACACAAGGAGCTCGTCCAGTCTAACGACGACGCGTCAGTCAACGCAGTCAACAGGAAGTACCAGAATCAATCATCCAAGTCGTACCAGGGTCAAAGTCAGTCAAGTCAGTCCAAGCCAAAGTGCACCCAGTGCGGGTATGTCCATAGGTCCCCTGCACCGGATGCGTGTCCAGCAAAAGGAAAAATGTGTAAGATCTGCTCGAAAGTCGGACATTTTGCATCAGTCTGTCGCAGTAAAAATGTTCGAGAGGTCTTTCACGAAGACGATAGTCAGCCAAACGACCAGTTTTGCGGTGCCGTGAACTTTGACCACTTCATCGGGGCCGTGAACTGTGACGACAACGATTCGGCATGGAAAGTCACCCTAAGCCTGGGTAATTCGTCCGAAACGTTCAAAATCGACACAGGTGCCGACGTGTCGATTATGTCATACCCGTATCTCAAGGTCAAGCCGAGACCACCACTGAAGGATATCAAGGTCAATTTGTCGAGTCCAGGTGGTCCACTCAATTGTCGAGGACAGTTCATTGCCAGTACTGTCTTCAAAGGTCAAAAGTATCACTTTCGAGTGTTAGTCATCGATGGAAACGTCGAAAGTCTCCTTGGTCGGGGAGTCGCCAGCCGAATGAACCTCATTGTGAGAGTTCATACAGTCGTCGAGGATATAGGATGCCTCAAGACCGACCCAGTCAGGATCGTCCTAAAAGAGAATGCTCAGCCTTCTGCCGTCTCCGTCGCCAGACGTGTCTCATTCCCACTTGTCGAAAAGGTGAGAGATGAGGTCAAACGTCTAATCAACCTTGGGATCATCAAGAAAGTCACCAGTCCTACACCTTGGTGTGCTCCCATGGTTCCAGTCATGAAAAAGACTGGAAAAGTCAGACTATGTGTCGACCTGAAAAAGTTGAACGTGAACATTGAGAGAGAAAGATTTGTTCTGCCGACCTTGGAGGATGTGACGTCAAGACTCCAGGGAGCGACGGTCTTCTCATGCCTCGACGCAGCAAGTGGTTTCTACCAAATCCCGCTCGAGGAGGACAGTCAAGACCTAACCACGTTCATAACGCCTTTTGGTCGCTATTGTTTCCGACGCCTGCCGTTTGGAATCACCTCTGCCCCAGAAATCTTCATGAGAAAGATGCTCGAAGTCCTCGAGGGGCTAGAGGGGGTGTTCGTCTACATGGACGATATCCTAGTCTTCGGCAAGGATACCATCGAGCACGATGGTCGTCTGTCAAAAGTCCTTAAAACCCTTGACCAGTCAGGTTTAAAGTTAAACCACGAGAAATGTCTCTACAGAAAGTCGGAACTGAAGTTCCTTGGTCATCTGTTTAGCAAGGATGGAATCCGAGCCGATCCCGAAAAAGTCAAAGCCATTGAGGAACTGCCACAGCCAGATTCAGTCACCAAACTACGCCAGTTCATGGGCATGGTACATTACCTTGGGTCCTACCTGCCCCATCTGAACTCTGTCACAGGTCCCCTGAACGATCTACTGAAGTCAGACCGTGAATGGACGTGGGACGTAGCTCAAGAAGATGCGTTCCGCGAGACAAAGGAACTGATATCCTCAACACCAGTCTTGTCATACTACGATGTCACAAAGCCGATCATCGTCAGTGCCGACTCCAGCTCTTACGGGCTGGGAGGTGTGCTCCTGCAAGAGCACGACTCCGTCCTCAAGCCGATTGCCTTCTCTTCACGCACATTGACAAGTAGCAAGCAGAGGTACGCCCAGATTGAAAAAGAGTGTCTCGCAAGTGTCTGGGCGTGCGAGAAATTCTCGAGGTATATTTGTGGTCATGGAGACGTCACAGTTCTCACGGACCACAAGCCGCTGGTACCACTCATCAACTCCAAGGACCTCGACGAGGTGCCTATACGATGTCAGAGACTGTTGATGAGACTAATGCGGTACAATGTCACTGCAAAACATGTCCCAGGCAAGGACATGCACATTTCTGACGCCCTGTCAAGAAGCCCTCTGCAGTCAAGTGAGTCCTCAACAGCCGAGGACGTGGAACTGCATGTCCAGTCTGTCCAGTCGAATATGCCAGCATCCGATGCTAAGAAAACAGAGATCCGCAATGCAGTGAACAACGATCCCACCCTCCAGTCAGCAATCGTCTATACGCTGACAGGTTGGCCAAGATACGAAAAAGACGTTCCTGAAAGCATGAAGAGCCTGTATGCTCATCGTGCATCTCTGTCAGTCACCGATGGCCTGTTAGTGTTCGCCTCAAGGATTGTCATCCCTAGTTCAATGAGGCCGGAAATACTGGACAGGATCCATGATGGTCATCAAGGAATCACCAAGTGCCTCGAAAGGGCACGTCTGGGGGTTTGGTGGCCCGGTATAACCACAGACATTAAAAGGATCGTCACTATGTGTAGCCACTGCGCTGAAAAGAGCCCAACGCAAAGGCGTGAACCACTGATGACGACACCCCTGCCCCAAGGACCCTGGATAAGGGTAGGGATAGACCTGTTCCATTACGTCGGTAAGGACTATCTCGTCATGTGCGACTACTACTCAAGGTGGGTAGAAGTCCTTGCCCTGACATCCACAACGTCCACAGCCGTCATCAGCCGAATAAAAGACGTGGTCGCACGTTTTGGTGTGCCGGTCGAGGTCGTGTCCGACAACGGCCCTCAGTTCACATCAGCCGAATTCAAAGAATTCTCGACAAAATACATATTCAACGATATCACGTCTAGCCCGTACCTCCCAAATTCTAATGGGGAGGCCGAAAGAGCTGTCTATACCGCCAAACAGATGCTGAGCCAAAAGGACCCATGGCTTGCCTTATTGGTGTACAGAGACACTCCAATCGCAGCCACTGGTGCCAGCCCGTCACAGCTCATGATGGGAAGACATCTCCGCACCACGCTCCCAGTACCGTCATCTACTCTGGAGCCTATATGGCCTGACCGCGAGACGATCCTCGCCAGGGATAAGCGGTACAAGGCAACAACCGCAGAAAATTATGATCAACATCACGGGGTAAGGCCACTTCAACCACTCCAACCAGGAGAACCCGTCTTGGTTAAGACCGACATCCAGAAGGGTTGGAAGGAGAAAGGAATAATACGAGGGGAAGCAAGTACTCCGCGATCGTACCAGGTCGAAACCCAGTCAGGAGTCCATCGAAGGAACCGCCGACATCTCAAGCAGATGCCACCAACCACCATGCAGCCTACAACTACTGCCACAGTTCCACCGTCAGGCAGTACACCACCACCCAAGCCCATGGTCGAGCCACCTTCAATGCCAGGCGCACCACCAATGCCTTCCGGCTCTGCACCGAGCGTAGAGCCTAGACGCTCAGCACGCACTACTACTAAGCCGACTCGCCTGATCGAGTCTAAAGAGTAGGGAAACCCATGGTAAAGATGGGTTCTAGGGTGACGTGCTAGCAACCGCTCCCCTATAGTTTAGCCAAACCGTAACAAACTATATACTCTCATATAAGTAACGCTAAGTCATTCATTAGTAACAAACATTGTAAGAGACTCTTTGTTCCAAAAGACTATACCAGTGCTCAAAGTATATCTGATCTAAAAGACTCAAAGGACAGTTCATAAGCTATACCTTTATTATCTTAAAGGGGGAGATGTTATAATACTCGCCAAGATACTTGCTACCCGTTGCAACACTGTAACCATGCAACTTTTACCTGTCCTCTTACTGAAGTAAACATCCGGCTTCCGGTACTTCCGGTCTATCATGCCCAACTCGTCGATCTTGCCTATGCTTTGTATGCCTAGTTTAAGATCCCAATACTGTAGTTGCCATGTTTTTAGTGTTTTACAATATCCTGCCATGAGGCTGTAACCACACTCCCACATTGCACCAAGGGTCACTCCCCGACCACCCCCACACACAGCGGTACAGTCAGAGCCATGTCAGACCACCCCCACACACAGCGGTACAGTCAGAGCCATGTCAGACCACCCCCACACACAGCGGTACAGTCAGAGCCATGTCAGACCACCCCCACACACAGCGGTACAGTCTTAGACCAGAGCCAAGTCAGGCAATCCTCAATCCTCAGAGAAAAATACAGCATTGCCTTGAAAGGGAACCAGACAATGCTAGAAGTCATTCTGGCAACTGGCCTGATTCTCGTGGCCACACAGCTTGTTTCTATATTGTTGGTTGTCATGCCACAGGTCACATGTAGTAGGCGTGTGTGCCCCGTCTCAGTTTGTAACTGGTGTTGTTCTTGTGATACATGTGTATCATTACCTGCAGGAGATTCCATATTGAACATGGTTGTTGTATCCAAAACCAATTTCAATAAGTATGTCATAGTTGGCTGAGAGAACAAAAGAAATGGCCTGACCATTATTAAATACAGGGCTGTATGTCAATGCAGTCCATTGAGCACACTTAGAGAAATTACTAGTTTACTATGAATCTGGTAACAATAGACTCCCACTGAGCTAAAAATTGAAATATATTTGAAATATACTGCAGATGGCATTCATATTTTATATTTTTGAAGTACAAGATGTCCTACGCTTTAGCACTGAATGGCCGTATTCAATGCCCCCATTGAATACAATATGGCCGTATTCAATGGGCTAAGAAAAAGTTGGTTTTCATTCATTAAATGGCTTCAAATGAAAAAATAAACACAAATGCCAACTACATTGATACCGTTCTGATGTAATTCACTCGTGGGGCTGATACTGCTCCAGCCCCCACTCGTGAAATACAACAGAGACGGTATCAATGGGTGTTGGCATTTGTCTATATCCTTCTTTTCCACACTGTAAAAACAGTCAGAAATATACCCCTGTTTGACCTGCTTTAACAAACAGAGAGTGAAAATGTATCCACTGCTTATACTCTTCATAGTTGATTCCAATTATTTAACTGTGTCATACAGGATGCTGATTGGTGTCATGAGCTGGAGCTATGTCTTAATAACATAAATCATGACTTACTCAGGCAAAATGAATTTCTTTAATTTACATTTAGGACTGATTTTGTAATAAATACCCATTTCACCATGAGTCAGCCACCTTGGTCTCTTCTCCAGAATCTGCCTCTGGAATTCTATCACCTGGAATTCTTGCATTAGATTCCCCACCTTAACCCCTCCCCCAGAATGCCCTCTTCTATTACAGGGTTAAGGATAACAGACTTAACTGTGTAGTTTACAGAGGGTAAGGGTGAAAGCAAAATGAGGGGGGAAAGGGGATGTGGGGGCAGAGCCTCAGATTCACTAGAACTTTCTACCTGATAAAGATGGCTAGAGGCTGATTTACATGTGAGGTGGCTGCCCTAAATCTGACACCATTACTACCTGACACTATTAACTCCCATTACACACAATGGCCACTTTACAGCCCCCACTGGAAATCAGCAGAGACAGTAGGCAATGGGCGTTGGCATTTGTCTGTTTATTTTTTATCTCTATAGAATGATAATTAGTGGGAGAAAAATAAGTTAGAAGAATGACAATTTTTTTGTGGTCAGTAAATATATTCAAATATAGATACTGACCAAGAGCTGGCATCAAATCTGGGTCCTTGTGCTAGGAACATTGTGATAGGCCTAAGTCTATGCAGAAATATTGGTAATGTCTACTCTCTTGTTTGCCTTCTGGGGGAGGGATGGGGAGGGGAGGGAGGGCAGGCAGGCGGGCAGGCAGGCAGGCAGGCAGGCAGGCAGGCAGGCGGGCGGGCAGGCAGGCAGGCAGGCAGGCAGGCAGGCAGGCAGGCAGGCAGGCAGGCAGGCAGGCAGGCAGGCCGGGCAGGCAGGCAGGCAGGCGGCAGAGAGGGAAGGGGGTATAGGGAGGCAGATGTTGAACCCTGTGGCGGGCAACTGTGTTTACCACTCTTGACATCAGATGTCAGCACTTCATGTTGTAGTTACACCATTCCCGTCAGATGGCGCTGTGACAGATGGATTCCCAATTTCCACCAATGAGCGGCGGCGGTGGCCGTGAGTGCCGGGAAC
>OX381704.1:122631503-122679003 GCA_947462335.1 Harmothoe impar | reverse complement strand
CAGTGAAGAAACTGCGCAGTTCTAGTTGCAACCGTGCCGGGTAGGTAGCACTGGCCGGTCGAGTTTACCCAGGCCAGGTTAGTAACCAGGCAGTGCTGCAACCGGGTAATACTAGCTGGGTCGGATCAGGACTGATCCGGTCAAGCTGGCACACCTCTAAGAGATATAGCATAATGATGCAGAATGGTACATCAGCCCACACTATACATGCCTGTTCAATAGACCCTCTCAGTATGCAAGTTGGCTCTTCCCATTTAACCATTTGAAGGATGAGAAAGTTCACACCTTAAAATCCTCCAGAGCAGTTTTCAGTTACAACATGATACTGATTAAAGTATGTGGTGAAGATACTTGAGAAAATAAAGAGATAATGTTATGATTCACTTACTTTTATGTTCAGATTGATATTGTTATATTCAATTTACATGAAAATTCATCACTTTTTACTCATCTATGGCAACCTTTTTAAATTTCTAGCAAATGTATGTGACCTTGACCTTCAGAAGTAATGCCAATGGATAGATCTTGAAATGCTGATGTTAATAGAGCTATTAAACATGTTTCTTCCTTGATTGGTTCCATAGTTATGACGATTTTCCTCTTTGACCTAGTTTAACAGTGGCCATGTTTGATTTCAGACACTTTTCAGGGACACAGACTGGCAAACATATTTTTTCCTGACAGAGGACATATCAAAGAGTGGAAAACCACTGACATATTTTTTCCAACAACATTGTTCACTTTGACCATTACTTTTACTGGACAATATGTAAACTAGGTCAAATTAGGTCAAACTAGGTCACATTATATGAATTAAGCAAATGGGCCTGTTATTGCATGTATGGGGCCATATTTTGATGATAGATATAATGCAATTTTGTATGGAATTATCTTTTATAAATATCATGTGCATATTTACACCTTCTAAATTTGACCTAATTTGGGTCGTCAAAATCGACCTGAAAAAATAAAATTTCCAAAGGCCTCCCATCCTAATATGAAAAAGCATACTTTAAACTATATCTGGACCAAATCTCATGCTTCTATCACAAAATGAACGATTGAATCTATATTGGAGGCTAAGGAGCCCCACTATTACGGTAGTTGGCATTTGTATTTATTTTTTGGAAATACAAGATCTCCTATGCTTAAGCACTGGAAGGCCGTATTCAATGGTGCCATTGAATACAATGTGGCTGTATTCAATGGGCTAAGAAAAAGTATTTTTTCCTTCATTTAATAGCTTCAAATAAAAAAATAAACACAAATGCCAACTACATTGATACCGCTCTGATGTATTTCACTCGTGGGGGCTGGGGTGCATCCCACTCAGCCTGCGGCTTCGTGGGATACTGCCCCAGCCCCCACTTGTGAAATACAACAGAGACGGTATCAATGGGCATTGGCATTTGTCTATTTATTTTTTGATATTAAGCCATTTAATGAAGACAGCATGTCTTAGTCCATTGAATACGGCCACATTGTATTCAATGGGTGACATTGAATACAACCTTTCCTATATTAAGCATAGTAAATCTTGTATTTCAAAAAAATAAAGATGGATACACAGTTCAATAGATAACCACCGTTGTGTCAGCTGAACATTGATGAAATGCCTCATACACTCAAAATATAGCAAGAAAACACAGTCAGATCACTTTGATACAAGCCTATATCCCAGACCATGCAACATCAAGTATGTTAAGGGAAAGTCTACAAGACTCAAGTATAAGATTCAGTGAAAAAAAGAAATATCCCTACACCTTATTTTTAGGTGTGAATTCCTACAGCGTCAGTTAGACCCGTCCAACTGTCTGTGTATTTAAGTCATACACTGTACCCTGCTATATGTACATACCCTACACTATACCTCTATACAGGTGTGAAGTAAATCCTACACTATACCTCTATACAGGTGTGAAGTAAATCCTACACTCTACCCTCTATACAGGTGTGAAGTAAATCCTACACTGTACCCTCTATACAGGTGTGAAGTAAATCCTACACTGTAGCCTCTGCCCTCTATACAGGTGTGAAGTAAATCCTACACTGTGCCCTCTATACAGGTGTGAAGTAAATCCTGCACTGTACCCTCTATACAGGTGTGAAGTAAATCCCACACTGTACCCTCTATACAGGTGTGAAGTAAATCCTACACTGTACCCTCTATACAGGTGTGAAGTAAATCCTACATTGTACCCTCTATATAGGTGTGAAGTAAATCCTACACTGTACCCTCTACCCTCTATACAGGTGTGAAGTCAGCCTGTAGTGAGTTCTTACAGCGGCAGTTAGACCCGTCCAACTGTCTGGGTATCCGTCTGTTTGGGGAGAAACACTCGTGTGATGCCCTGAAGGTGGCAGCGGAGGAGTACACGTACAAGTACTTTGAGGATGTCATCCGGCACGATGAGTTCGCTGCTCTGTCTGTTAAAGACGTAGAGCGACTCATACAGAGCGACGACATTCAGGTAAGATCATAATGTATGATGATAATTAAGATCATTACTTGTATTAAAAGTCTATATACTTATTTTGATGAAATATATTACAAGTATAATTTGATATTTTATATATGATATAAGTGTGTGATATGTAGTATGCATATGAGGACCTAAATGAAATATAAGTAGAATATTGAAAATTTTAACATAGTTCAAAAGTTCAGCAGGACTAAATATCCATGTGCTCTTTATGAGAATTCTTCAGTGCTAAGTAAGTACATAAAGCTATACTAAGTTCCTGTTCCCCCCACCAGGTGGAGGACGAGGAGCCGGTGTACGAGGCGGTGGTGACGTGTTAGTACATATACATATAGTTCATGTTTATACCACCAGGTGGTGACGTGTTTGTACATATACATATAGTTCATGTTTATACCACCAGGTGGAGGATGAGGAGCCGGTATACGAGGCGGTGGTGACGTGTTAGTACATATACATATAGTTCATGTTTATACCACCAGGTGGAGGAGCCGGTGTACGAGGCGGTGGTGACGTGTTAGTACATATACATATAGTTCATGTTTATACCACCAGGTGGAGGATGAGGAGCCGGTATACGAGGCGGTGGTGACGTGTTAGTACATATGCATATAGTTCATGTTTATACCACCAGGTGGTGACGTGTTAGTACATATACATATAGTTCATGTTTATACCACCAGGTGGAGGAGCCGGTGTACGAGGCGGTGGTGACGTGTTAGTACATATACATATAGTTCATGTTTATACCACCAGGTGGAGGACGAGGAGCCGGTGTACGAGGCGGTGGTGACGTGTCAGTACATATACATATAGTTCATGTTTATACCACCAGGTGGAGGCAGGGAGCCGGTGTACGAGGCGGGGGTGACGTGTTAGTACATATACATATAGTTCATGTTTATACCACCAGGTGGAGGACGAGAGGCCGGTGTACGAGGCGGTGGTGACGTGTTAGTACATATACATATAGTTCATGTTTATACCACCAGGTGGTGACGTGTTAGTACATATACATATAGTTCATGTTTATACCACCAGGTGGAGGACGAGGAGCCGGTGTACGAGGCGGTGGTGACGTGTTAGTACATATACATATAGTTCATGTTTATACCACCAGGTGGAGGAGCCGGTGTACGAGGCGGTGGTGACCTGTTAGTACATATACATATAGTTCATGTTTATACCACCAGGTGGAGGATGAGGAGCCGGTGTACGAGGCGGTGGTGACGTGGGTGCGACATGACAGCGCCGCACGTCGCATCTTCCTGTCCACCTTACTCAGGAACGTCAGGATGGCTTTACTCAGCGCCAAGTTCATCACCGACGTCATCGACGAGGAGGTGGGTATATGGCTGTAGGCCCAGGCTGGATGCCACTGAAACTAAATGGCACTTAGAGGGTTCATAAGGAAAATATATGTGACTATTTTAGTAGTAAAGAGTATAACCTCTAACAAAGCATTTTTCTTTTCCTTAAAAGATCATCTAAATTTACTAATTTAATATGGAAATTAATTCAGTGATAAGATTGTCACCCTACCCTGTATGTGAAGCTGATACATGGTTATCAATTACATCATGTGAAATCTAGATATTATGGACAAGCAATACACTGAAAGAGAATTGTAGTCATCAACCATCGAAGCAATTAAGTTAAAATTTGTTCTTAAAAAAATTGTGCAGATCCTGGTCCATGAGAACCTGCGTTGCCGTGACCTGGTGGATGAAGCTAAGAAGTACCACCTGTGGTACAGGGTTCTCTATGTTACATGTAGTGCAGGGTTCTCCATGTAGTGCAGGGTTCTCCATGTAGTGCAGGGTTCTCCATGTAGTGCAGGGTTCTCCATGTAGTGCAGGGTTCTCCATGTTACAGATCCTGGTCCATGAGAACCTGCGTTGCCGTGACCTGGTGGATGAAGCTAAGAAGTACCACCTGTGGTACAGGGCTCTCTATGTTACATGTAGTGCAGGGTTCTCCATGTAGTGCAGGGTTCTCCATGTAGTGCAGGGTTCTCCATGTAGTGCAGGGTTCTCCATGTTACAGATCCTGGTCCATGAGAACCTGCGTTGCCGTGACCTGGTGGATGAAGCTAAGAAGTACCACCTGTGGTACAGGGCTCTCTATGTTACATGTAGTGCAGGGTTCTCCATGTAGTGCAGGGTTCTCCATGTAGTGCAGGGTTCTCCATGTAGTGCAGGGTTCTCCATGTTACAGATCCTGGTCCATGAGAACCTGCGGTGCCGGGACCTGGTGGATGAAGCTAAGAAGTACCACCTGTGGTACAGGGCTCTCTATGTTACATGTAGTGCAGGGTTCTCCATGTAGTGCAGGGTTCCCCATGTTACAGATCCTGGTCCATGAGAACCTGCGTTGTCGTGACCTCGTGGATGAGGCTAAGAAGTACCACCTGCGCCCCGACCTGCGCTGCCAGATGCAGAACCCGCGCACCCGGCCGCGCACCGGCTGTGAGGAGCTGCTCGTCGTGCTGGGGGGGTTCGGGCACCAGCAGAGTCCCATCGACACCGTCGAGAAGTTCGACCCCAAAACAGGCGCCTGGGAAACCCTGCCGGTAAGAGCAAGGCTCCATCAGGGTATTTGTTTATTTGAAGGAAGCATTTGTTAACTGTTAGATTTATTCCATTCCACTCTATAGCAGTTATTGCCATGTAGGTAACCTCCTTTGTTGTCAATAAAAGAATAATATTATATATCATTTGTATATCATTATGTAAATCCTACTGAAAAGCCAGTCTTGCCTATAACTCTAAAATAAAGCTCATAGACACAGTGTCCCAATACTACATACAAGTACATTTTGTATAAGGATATAACATGACACATCAGTATTTGGCATGAACTGATATATGTAAAATCTCATGTAACTTGTAAGAAGATGTAAAATGGAATCTTGCCCTAAGGTATCTTCATGACTAATTCACTATGTTATATCATTAAGTCAATAAAAAAAAGTACCTACAATGTACTCTAGACTTGATAAGGGAGTGCTCATTTTTTAACAACAGGGGGGGGGTGGTAAAAAATTTGGACCCCTCTTGGGGGGGGGGTAAAAAATTTGGACCCCTCTTGGGGGGGGGGTGAAAAAAATTCAACCTGTTTTGAGGGAAAAAGCCCGCGCGTTACTATGCTACAAAGGGGCGCGAACGCGCACGATTTTCGGCCTGCCGGGGCGGGGGGGTAAAAAATGTTGACCCCTCTGGCGGGGGGGGGTGAAAAAATTTCGCGCGCTCCGCCCGAAATCTCACCGCCCCCCCCCCTGTTATTAAAAAATGAGCACTCCCTAAGCTCCAGCAGCCAATAAAATATTCATATTTCTTAAACTTTCATCGCTTTGTCATAACTTACAGACGATCTCCAAGCGTCGTCGGTATGTTGCGGCGGCGGCGGTGAAGACGCGTGTGTACGTGATCGGGGGGTACGACGGCCAGGCACGACTCAGGACGGTCGAGTGTCTGGACCTGGCTGAGGCCAATCCTGCCTGGCACACGGTGGCAGAGATGCACCACCGCAGGGGGCTAGCAGGAGTCTGTGTGCACCAAGGTAATTATAATACAATACATATATATATTATATACAATATAGACAATATACAGTATAGCCTTGTATAGACTCACTACTTACTATAACTACACACCCATACAGAGATGCATCACCGGGCATCACGGGCGGGGGACTGTCAGATAAAATAACTGTTTTTACAAATTCAGAAAGTCTATGGAAAAAGTGTGGCATCAAGGTACTTATGCATGTACATACAATATTTTCCTTACACATGTAACATTACCCCTGACCATTGCTACATAGTGCTACATAATGACACATCTAATACTAATACATATATTCTACCTTACAGACATGGTGTACGTGTGTGGAGGGTTTGACGGCTCTGTCCGCCATACCTCCATGGAGCGTTATGACGCCACCATAGACCAGTGGGTGCAGCTGGGCAGCATGACCATGGGGCGGGAGGGGGCGGGGCTGGTGGTGGCCAGTGACAACATCTACTGTATGGGCGGCTATGACGGGGTCAACCTCCTTAACTCTGTAGAACGCTACGACCCCAACACCGGGCAGTGGATGACCGTGGCACCCATGGCCACCCGCAGGTCCGGTAAGTAGCGCTGATAGTCATATACCGTATTCGACGTAATATGCGCCCTGGGCGCTTATCAAATTATTTTTATGGCGTTTTAGGTACTGAAGAGTTTGATTGTCTCCAAAATCGGGAATTTTGAGCCTTTGTTCTAGTCTAAAAATGCCCCAAAAAGGGGAAGGGCGCTTATTAGGGGGAGGGCGCTTATTACGTCGAATACGGTACTGTAAATTCTCACAAAGAAGCTCCTGTGTAAGCCACACCCCTAACTTTGAGAAATCATTTAGGCCACACAGGGGTTTAATTATGGTTACTTTAGTACTGTAGTATACTTATAAAAACTTGCATATAAGCTACGACCCCACTTTGTGCAGATCCTATAAGCTGCACTGGTGAACCGACTTTCGTACTAGCCGTGGCTTCTATGGAGGTGACACCCCTTATTTTGAAATCACTGTTGTATCGTGTATTTAGATAATCTACTTCACCAGACAGCCTTTATTCTATAAATTCTAGAAGTTCATTCTTCTACTCAGTATAGGAGCTGAAATGTTGCTCCTCCTTGAGAGTGGTTCTACCCTTAATGCTTTATGTATGAATTGACATGTACTATGCTGGCGCTTACATGGCAGTGATTAAAGACATTATTTTTATGTTACTGTGGTGTACTTATTGTATGTCTATGGGAGCAGGTGTTTACTATAGTGTATTTATTGTACCCTGTGTCTATAGGAGCGGGCGTGGCAGTGATAAACGACACCATCTTTGTGTGCGGGGGTTATGACGGCACCAACCACTTGGCGTCTGTAGAGAGTTACAACGTGTGTACGGGCGCCTGGACCAGCGTCATCCCCATGAATAAACCCCGCTGCTACGTGGGCGCCTGTATACTCAAGGGGAAGCTCTTTGTTGTCGCAGGGTAAGTCTCAAACAAGCTCATACTTTGCTTGTCATATTAATGTGGCTAAGCCCACTGTTGCTGCATTTATTGATTTAAGCAAGGCCTTTGACACTACAGACCACCTAATTTTCCCAAACAAATTAGAAAATTATGGTGTTAGAAATAGCTGTCTTAAATGGGTAGCGAGTTATCTTTCGCATAGGACCAAGGCTAATAACTCACTTTCAGGTCTTGAAGAGGTGGTCTGTGGTGTCCCACAGGGCTTGATTTTAGGCCCTTTTCTATTTTTATTCTATGTAAATGATCTGCCTAACTGACTCTCATAAAACTTTACGTCAATGATGCTGTAATTTATGATGCTGTTGCTATTAAATGTACAAAATGTACAAGAATGCATAAAAGCCTACATGATTTTTATATAGTGTTATAATGTAGTATTTAACATACCGTAAAACCTCGCGTATAAGCCACGGCTTGTACGCGAATCAGACTCTTTCTTTTGATACCAAACATGCCTACATAGGGTGCGGCTTATATGAGAGTTTTTATAAGTATACTACAGTACCAAATTAACAATTCTCAGATGGCCTCTGCGGCTTATAGGATCGCACCAAACTCGGGGTGCGGCTTATACGCGAGTTAGGCTTATACGCGAGGTTTTACGGTACGTGTGTTCCACAGGTATGACGGTACGACATTACTGGACAGCATTGAGTGTTACGACCCTGGCTCAGACACGTGGGACCTGTATATGTAGTGTTATACTGTATGGTAACAGTTATAATGTAGTATTTAATGTGTGTTACAGGTATGATGGTACCACATTACTGGACAGCATTGAGTGTTACGACCCTGGCTCAGACACCTGGGACCTGCTGGAGGGCAGCATGGAGATGCAGCGCTGTGACGCGGGCGTGGCGGTGGTCAGGAAGAGATGACAGAAGGCCTGGCCCCGCATGCTGCCACTAGGGGTGCTGGAGGCTGCCGCAGGAGACGCTCCCCCACCCCCGGGGGAGCTCCAGGACTCCCTGCCACCTCCGGGGGAGGTCCAGGACTCCCTGCCACTCCCGGGCGACCTCCAGCCACCCCCGGCTGAGGTAGCAGCAGCAGCAGCAGCAGGCGCGGCAAACGGGGCCCAAGATGTAAACAGTCGTAACACGGTACAACAACAACAAAACCTGCAGCAACAGCAACAAAATGTGCAACAACTCCTGCAGCATCATTTCCAGCTGCAGCAGCTGCAACAACAAAACCAGCAGCTGCAGGAACAACAACAACAACAGAACCAACAACAACAACAACAGCAGCAACAACAACAACAGAAACCACAACAGCAACAACAACAGCAGCAGCAGGCAGAGGAGCGGCGGTCCCCTGACGGTGCGGTGGCCGGGTTCCTGCGGGTGTCAACAGGTGGCAGCACCCGGCCCCCAGACGGTGCTGGTACCAGTGCTGCCCCTGGTGGAGTAGTGGACGGTACCGGTGCAGGACACCAGGGGGCAGCAGAGGAGGAGGAGGAGGAGCCGGCTGCAGACGGAGATGAACTGTAACGCTGTCACTGACAACCGCCTCTAGCAGCTGTAGTTCTCGATACACTCACCAGGGGCTTTGCTGACTCTCGCTCTGGTGCCTAGAGATTGAGCAGTAGAAATAACTGCATCTGCTTCCCAACCTAAATGGCTATAATATCTAGATTAATTAACCTAGATTTGTTATTTCCCTTTGAAAGGGTACATATTCAAACTAGACTATATAGCCTAATAACCGCACACCCCTCTTGTTGGTCTAATTTAGACTAGGTATGTTACATTTTGGACAATTAGACCTGTAATTACTAGAAATATTTTGAATCCGTTAAAGGCCCAGTGCCCCTATATATAGCGCTGAGTACCTGTCCCGACTCCACTCCGACTGCCGCTGGAGGGGTACCGAGACCTGCGGGTTTAACTGCGCGAGTTTGGTAGTTTTGATAATGACCTGAGTTGTTGTGATGAGGGGTTTTCTACGGTCCGTCCACCTGTGTTCATGCTGACTTATATATATCAACCCCTGTGTGCAATAACTTACAAACATTACTGACTTCTATACATGACCCCCATGCAGGGTGTCACAACTTACAAACATTGCTGACTTACCACTGACCTGTTTACTGCAGAACTCTGTTGACTGGAACTCTGAGACTTCCACGCCCGCTTGTAGTCAGGGTGTACTAGACTTGTACGCAGTGTTGCCAAGATCCTCTTCTACCCTCTTCTTAAGCAGGACATTTTTCACCCAAGCAGGCCACATCTATATTGGCATTTTATAGGAAATATCCTAAATTGCAGGCAAAGTACTGCTTATAGTAAATGCAAAATAATTTGAATATGAAAATGTTAGTAAGATGGCTCTAACTTCACTAGAGTATTTGAAAAAGTCTTTCACTGTTAAGATAATGGCTGATGTCTAGAGGTCCTGAGCCGGCCAATAAGACTCTGGCGTCATTTCAGCAGACTGATGTGTGTAGCACCAAGGTGCGTATACCAAGACTTCACGCTGCTTGTACTTACTGTTACCATGCATGACTCTGCAGCAAATGCTGCGTTCACATTGTTACCATTATATATAATACTGTTGTATATACTTGTACTGTTATATATCATATAATTAATCCAGATCACAGTGATGTACTTATACTTACTATAGCCAAGGAAATAAGGGTTTTATGTAATGAGATCATGTATATATTTAATTAGGTTGTGACTGTCCTCTGTTCAGGGATGTTAAATAGTAACACTACCGGTAGGTTGGACCTTGCATTGTCAAAAACTGCGCAGACCAGTTGAATCTCATGCGGCTTGATACTTATTTTATGGGTTGTATAGATGAGGATATACCAGAATGAAGGTTTTGTATTTAGTTGATGTACAATTCTATAGACGTATTTTTCATACCTTATGAGGTACTGAACAACATTCTCTGAATGCTATTATTCTCATTGTATGTAACAACAATGGACACCAACTCTAAATCACTCATTGAAGAGTTGATCCAAACGATGTCATAAATCACCAAAATAGAGCTGAAAATAAATCATGGGGTATCTAATATAAACTTTATTTGGAATCAAGTTTTTGATCTTGTCCTTAACATGACATGAAAATTATTTCTCATGGCCACCATTTGTGCCCCCGTGTGGTAAGGCCACTTAAAATTGATTATCAGCTTTGCTGACACTTTTTGGGAAAAAAAATCGGTGAGAGAGGGAGGCTTTTTTTTATTTTTTATACACCTTCTCTTGGAGGTGCGGGAGGGCCTTTTTTCTTTTTTTTTGCATAAATTGATGGTCTGCACATATATAAGGTCTAAAATTCCCTTTAAACTTTGTTTCTAACCCTATTATCAGCCGAGATATTGATATTTTTGCAACATGTCTTCTGATTATTTCTAAATGCGCCCTTTTTTGGCCCTTAAAAGGTGAAAAAAGCACCAATGCGGCCCTTTTTAGAGGATGCGCGCAGTGTCCGCAGAGCTGATAATTAATTTTAAGTGGCCTAAGGTGCTATCTCTGTTCTATGTTAAGGTGCTGTGTATACTGCCATAGCCACTGCGACCTGATCTTCCCCTGTCAAATATAATGCACTTGCAGATATCTACACCAATAGACAAAGGTGCACGAGTTTCAGTCTGTTGGCTGGGTTATTTCACGAGTTGACCTTGGGCCGTATTTCACAAGGCCGTAGGCCGAATGAAATGCGGCCCAAGGGTCAACAAGTGAAATAACCCAGTCAAGAGACTGAAATAAGTGTACCTTTGTGTTTATTTTTTATGATTTTCGATTGAATCTACCAAAATTATGATAGGGGGAGCCTAAAATAGCTTATTCCATCCTGTTTCTACCTCATTCAAATGCAAATAAACCGCTATATTGAAGACGTCATAGGGCCGTGAAATACGGCTGTGGGTTATTTCACAGGGGGTGTAAAATACAGCACTCCTTGGTTATATCAATGAGGCTGCCATATTTGATAATAAATAAAACACCACATGTAGAACTGGAACACAGTTATCTTGTTTTGACATAAGTTTAATTGCAGCACAGAATATGTACACATTAAGTACAGAGTCAGCCTTGTAGCCCCCCCCCCCCCCATGTAGACCTGCAGTAAGAGCTGCCTCCTGGTCCCGCTTTGTACACCCTCCCGCTGACATGACCCCACCCCGCCGTATTGCTTCCTGTCAGGCTCCTTCATGATAAAACACCTTTAATACAATAAAATAACCACCCCTGCTTCCCTCCCATGACCCATCGTGTTCAGTGCCACCCCCACCTCCCCCCGGCTACCCGTGTCCACGTGTAAGAATCCCCGCCTCCCCCCGCGGCCCACTCGTGTCTGTGTCTGTAGGGGTTTACAGTTCAGGGTTCCCACTTTCTGTCAGTCACCGTTTCAACTGACTTTTAACAGGCAGAAAATTCTTTGAACTGACACGTTAAGTACCAAACATTCTGCAGATAAGTCAGTATAACCAAACCAAAATTTATTTTTTTTAATCTGAAAAATGAATTGTGCATTCTTTAGTTTTTTAAATTTTGCTGAAAATATCTTTTTACTGACATTTTCTCAAAACTGACAAAATATGATAATTCTTTTTAACTGACATTTAACTGACCTTTAAAGCAAATAACAAAAGCGACTTTAAACTGGCGGGTGGGAACCCTGATATTGTCTGCTGCTGACGTGGGATTGTCGATTCTCGTATAAAAACATTTTGTATTGGGCTTCTGAAATGTTACCGTGAAAACCGCCTAAATATTACATATTGTCCAACCACAAAACCATACTGTCTGATGGGCAGAGACTGTACCAATACAATATATAAAACTGGCTGAACACAATTCATTCTCTACATGTATAGACTATGTACCTCTTGTATCTTTATGTTACACGGTGGTGACTCGCGTCACAGTGGTCATTAAATAACAGTGATCAGAAACCTTGGGTTTCTAGTCTACAAAGTCATCCAACAACAGCCTCCTTATAACACCCTCCTCCTTGTTCTACAATAACTGCGTCAAACAGGTAGATTACTCGGTGAAACCCTTGGTCCCGGTAGTAGCCAGGTCACACTAGTACAACACCACTGAGCGGTTTTGGCATTTTCATATTTCTCGTGTCAAAATAAATGTTACTGTTACACAGCGTTATATTGTCTGAACTTGTACAAAAAGTGACTCTTAACAACAACAGGGTGCCCCCCACCTTAGGGTGGCTTAGTGCCCCACACCTAGGGAGGGGCTTCATGGTGCCCCACACCTTAGAGGGGCTTAGAGTCCCACCTCAGCCTCAGGAGTGGCTGGAGCGTCTGTAGAAGGCCAGGTAGGCGTTCTCCCTCACCTGTCGTGTACTCAGCTCATAGTCCATGTTGACGGCTACCACTGTGTCGTCATCGTATCGGTACCAGTCACCTCCCTCCGGCAGCCGTCCATACGACACGTAGTGCCCGGAGGCGGTCACGTCCGACCCCAGGTGCAGACACAGCCCACACAGGTCGTAGCGGTGGGAGGCCCCCCCCGGGGGCTGGGAGCTGCTGGACAGGTCCGCCCGCTGGATGACGGTGTCCACTATCTGGGGGGTGAGGTCTAGCCCGGTGAGGGGTAGAGTCACGGGTTGGTGCAGCTTGACGGGCTGCCCCCCGCTGTAGGTGAACCTCAGCAGCTGCAGGATGAGGCACTCGGGGGTCTGTCTCAGCAGGGACCTCCGCTGTCCTTCTGTCAGTTTAACCGGCGCTACTCCCGCCGCACTGATGGGGGTGGAGGTGCGGTGCAGCACCAGGCCTGCCCCCTGCTGGTGGTCCTGGAAGCCGCTGTCATTGAGGGTCCTGGTGCCGGTGTCTATAGGCGACATGGCGTGGTGCTGGGGGGAGTAGATGGCAGAGTCCGAGCCCAGCTTCCTGCGACGTAACGTGTCCCCCCCCAGCCGTATCCGGGTCACACCGTTAGGTAGGATGGGGGAGGCCCCCAGGGCCCCCCCGCGGCCCCCCCACATGTCCTCCTGCGGCTGTAGGGCGGTCCCCCCCTGCTGCCGGTTACAGCCCTCACACTGCAGCCCCTCCTGCCCGTACAGCTCCTCCACGGTACCAAAGGTGGCCAGGCAGTCCTCCAGCCGCACCAGGCCGTTCAGGGCCCGGGGTCGTGTGATGGGCACTGGGAGGATGTTAAAGGTCTGGATGTCCACCGTGAGGCGGTCACACGCCCGGCAGTGTAACGCCTCCACCATCTGTCCTGTAAACAGGTCGTCTACCACCGACTGGGCCGTCTCCTTGTACGTCAGCCACTCCAGGTCTGACAGCCGCTGTAGGGGTTCAGCATAGCCTCGTACATCTACACCACCCGCCAACTCTATCTGTAATACAATAACACTGAGTCAGTAACAGACACTTAGAACCACTCCAGGTCAGACAGGCGCTGGAGGGGTTCAAGTTAGAGCCAACGCTATCTGTAATACAAGTCACACAATTAGAGCCAACTATCTGTAAAGAGATTTTTCCTACAGATTCCTAGATTATCTGTCATACTGTTTCAGGCAGTGGCCGTAAAACCTCGTGTATAAGCCTAACTCACGTATAAGCCGCCCGCTAGCATATCATATAAGCCTGAATGGGGGTCTGGGAATTTTAGTACTGTATTATAGGAGTGATCTGACTCGCAAACTAGCCACAAGGCTTTAGGGTAATTGTATAAATAATACACAGCCTTGGGTTGTGTGCAAGACAGATACGTTTCTTGTGCAATGACAGGTACAGTAAATGCTTGCGTGGAAGCCACATTTAGTTCGCGAGTCAGACCAGTGCGGCTTGTATGATCGGGCCGAAGTAGTATACTACTAAATTAACCATTTTTAGACGCCCTGCTGTTAGGCTTATAGAATCTGTCAAAGTTGGGTGTGTGGCTAAGACGCTAGTTGGGCTCATTAGAAATACATTCTTACATATACCTTTCATGGATAAATTTCTTTTGGAAGAAACCCAACTTTGTGTGCAATGGCAGGAACATATCATAAACATGATAAGTGTATTTAATGGACAACCCTGTGTACATGGTAGGCATTTTATGTACATGGGATATACTTTTCCTTTCGTGAAAGAAATACATTCCTCTCTGAAAAATCCCAACTCTCATGAACATAAAAGGTCCCATTGCAGACAAAGAAGAAACCCAACCCAGTGTACACATGAGAGATGTATTGTAAAGAATCCTACTGTGTGCTATTTCAGTGGAGGACCAGACTAGGGTTCTCACTATTTTTCAGTCAATATGAACTGACATTTTACCAAAAAGTTTACTACTGTAATTTGTCGCGTATAACCCACATTTCATGTCAAACCGCAACCGGAAATTTCTTTTTTAATCTAGAAGTCAAATGGTGCATTCTGGTATGCTCAATTTGTTTTAATTTTTTTTTTTTTTACTTTTTCTCCAAATTTAGAAAATAACTGACATGACTTTTTTTTCTCAAAATGCTACGATTTAACTAACCTTTAAAGCAAAAAGAAAAAAGAAACTGTATAGGTGGGAACCCTGACAGTGCCCTACTGGGGTTGACATACCTCTTTCCTGCAGGCGGCCTTGAGCTCGGTGATCTTCTCTGGTGTGAGGTCTCCGTAGATGAAGCGTAGCATGTTGAGGGCGCCACTACTATACCGGGGGGTAATCCATGACATGGAGGCTGTAATGTATAACATGTAACAGTTGTACAATACACATAGCATGTAACACATACATGTACAGTACAGGTAACTGTGACTAACCCTGACCACTACTGTACCGGGGGGTGATCCATGACATGGAGGCTGTAATGTACAACATGTAACAGTTGTACAATACACATAGCATGTAACACATACATGTACAGTACAGGTAACTGTGACTAACCCTGACCACTACTGTACCGGGGGGTGATCCATGACATGGAGGCTGTAATGTACAACATGTAACAGTTGTACAATACACATAGCATGTAACACATACATGTACAGTACAGGTAACTGTGACTAACCCTGACCACTGCTATACCCTACCACTACTGTACCGGGGGGTGATCCATGACATGGAGGCTGTAACATGGAGGTTTTACATGTACCATAGAACTAACATGTAACACATGTAACAACACCGCTAACTCTGACTTTTTTTTTCTTTTTTTTTTTGAAACGGTTTTATTTTATACTGGTTGTAAGTTTCAGCTTAAGCTGTTCGACCACGATACAATAGGTTCACAGACACGACATGTACATAGAAACTAGGAGGGTTGTTTTACACATTATAAATACATGTAGTTCTATACTAGTCTTAACATTTTGTTAGTTTCTATGGCACTTGCCAGACCAATACTGATACTTATTTCATGGCGGATACAATGATCACTATGCTTAAGTACTAGAAATCCCGTATCCCATGCCCCCCATGGGATATAATGTTCCTGTATCACATGGCCTATGACATCATCATTTGTTCAAATTCTTATGGCCATTTATATGCAATTTGACATATTTTTAAGGTTAAAAACCATGAAATAAAGGCAAAGGCCCATGGTCAGAGAACCTTGGTGGGGCTGGGGCGTATCCCACTCAGCCTGCGGCTTCGTGGGATACTGCCCCAGCCCCACCTCGGGGGGAACGATACCAAAATATCCTCTGGCCATGGGCCTTTGTCTATATGACCACTTCCCAATAACTGTTAACCTAAGTGCCTGATACTGTCCCTGTAAAGTGTCTAATACTAACCTTGCCCGGTGCAGTCCGTCTGCCCCCCGTCCTTCCCCGACAAGTCTATATTTACAGTATACACTAACCTTGCCCGGTGCTGTCTATCTGCCCCCCGTCCTTCCCTAACACATCTATATTTACAGTATACATCACACATAACTTGCCCGATTCTGTCGGCCTGCTATATCTGTGTATATACTAACCTTGCCCGGTGGTGTCGGCCGCCCCCCCCCCCCCCCCCCATCCTTCCCCACACGTCTATATCTACGTACCTTGCCCGGTGCCGTCCGGCTGCCCCCCGTCCTTCCCTGACATGCTTATGATTACAGTATACACGTACCTTGCCCGGTGGTGTCGGTCTGCCCCCCCTCCTTCCCAGACACCTCTATATTTACAGTATACACTAACCTTGCCCGGTGCCGTCCGGCTGCCCCCCGTCCTTCCCTAACACCTCTATATTTACAGTATACACTAACCTTGCCCGGTGCCGTCCGGCTGCCCCCCGTCCTTCCCTAACACGTCTATATTTACAGTATACACTAACCTTGCCCGGTGCCGTCCGGCTGCCCCCCGTCCTTCCCTAACACCTCTATATTTACAGTATACACTAACCTTGCCCGGTGCCGTCCGGCTGCCCCCCGTCCTTCCCTAACACCTCTATATTTACAGTATACACTAACCTTGCCCGGTGCCGTCCGGCTGCCCCCCGTCCTTCCCTAACACGTCTATATTTACAGTATACACTAACCTTGCCCGGTGCCGTCCGGCTGCCCCCCGTCCTTCCCTGACATGCTTATGATTACAGTATACACGTACCTTGCCCGGTGGTGTCGGTCTGCCCCCCCTCCTTCCCGGACACCTCTATATTTACAGTACACACATACCTTGCCCGGTGGTGTTATATAGTACATATAAGTATATACTAACCTTGCCCGGTGCTGTTATATAGTACAGTATAATGTATACTAACCTTGCCCGGTGGTGTCGGTCTGCCCCCCCTCCTTCCCGGACACCTCTATATTTACAGTACACACATACCTTGCCCGGTGGTGTTATATAGTACATATAAGTATATACTAACCTTGCCCGGTGCTGTTATATAGTACAGTATAATGTATACTAACCTTGCCCGGTGGTGTCGGCCGGCCCCCCGTCCTTCCCGGACACGTCTATATCTACAGTATACACATACCTTGCCCGGTGCTGTCTGTCTGCCCCCCGTCCTTCCCGGACACATCTAGCGCTGTGTGTAGCGCGTCCAGCAGCCACATGAGGAACTCGGCGGCGTCCTGCTGCTGCTGCCCGGCGTGTTTAGGGTGAGTGACCATGGTGCCGGGTAAGGTGCTGGCTGCCTGCCGCACCTTGTCTGTGTGGGAGGTGACGGTGGGGCTGGGGGCCTTACCCAGCACGTCTAGCAGGTCGGTGGTGGCCGTCACCAGGGCTACCTGGGCGGCGCTCACCTCGGGCCCCTCCTGGTTGTCCCCCAGCCCCCGCCCCAGCCCCGGGCAGTGGGCCAGGCACTGTAACACAGAGTTCATGAAGCACAGGTTCTCCCCGTTGTTACGTAGCCCCGCCGGCACCGCCGACTGCGTCTTCATACCCAGCGCTGACATGACCCGCGTCTTGATGGACTGGGAGGCCGGCGGGGGGGTCTTGATGGGGGTCTGGGAGGGGTGCAGGGGGGGCCGGGCCAGCTCGCGGGTGCGCTGGGGCAGCAGGACGGGGGGGCTGTAGGTGTACCCCCCCTGCTGCCCCCCCTGCTGCACCATGTAGTCGGGCACCATGCGGCCGTACCCGGGGGGAGGGGGCCCCCCGCGGGGGGGCATGGGGCGCCCCCCCGGGGGGGACAGGCTGAAGCTGTACCCTGACCCCCCCTCACTCATCATGACCACCCCCCCACTGTGCCCACTGTGGTGGGGAGGGGGGCGCTTGTCGGCGGGGTACCAGGCCTCAGACATGGGGGGGGGAGGGGGCCGCATGGAGGGGTCATACTGCACGTACTGCTGCTGCTGCTGTAGGTGGGGGGGCAGGGGCTGGGGGCCGCTCCACCCCCGGCCCCCGTTAGCCGCCCACTGCTGCTGGGGGGACAGGGGGGGGTGTGGCTGGGGGGAGTGGTGGTGCTGCTGGTGGTGGTGGTTCATCTTGTTGAGGCGTCCCATAGACTCCTCGTGCTGCTGGAATTCTTCCCACTTGGTGCCCAGGTTCACCCACCAGTACCTGCAGTGAGTAGTTTTTGAACATTTTATTAATTTTCAAAACAATTTATGACATTTTTAGGCCCTATCGACCCTATTTATTTTTGGTCATGTTACCAGAACACAACTTTTTTTTAAGCCTCAAAACTTTAGTAAAGCCTTAAATATTTGCCTTATTTATTACATTGACTTCCATAAAGCCTTCGACTATTCATCTTACAACATTGACTTCGGTAAAGCATTCAAGTATTTGTCTTATTACGGCTATAGTGTTTAGAAATGCATAGAGGAAAGCCTATCAGTGAGTAAACCAACTCCTTAAATAATGGAACCAAAACTCGTAAACAAAACCAACAGGTTGGAAATCATTATGGAGTGCCCCAAGGATCCATTCTTGGTCTCCTATCTCTCTGCCCATGTTATTGAGGTTCTATCTCAGTCTAAGATACTACTATATGTACCTAAAACTACTCCAACAAACAGTAACTGGTACTGGACTTTACTACCTTAAGGCTTACAGGGACACATTTGTCATGATGGCTTTATAACTAGTTTTGGTGTTACCTGAAGTTGACCCTCTCTAGGAGCTGTGTGTAGGCGAGGGTGAGGAGGGTGAGGGTGGCGAGCACGTAGGGCGTGTGGTGTAGGAGCAGCACGGCCACCGCGAGCACCGTCAGCACGGCCACTTCACACAGCCAGATACTGCGCTTCTCTGACACCTCGCTGTAATAAGGATGTAACACACGTTATATAACAACTAAACCAGACACAAAAAACACGTTATATAACAAGTCCCACTTCACACAGCCAGATACTGCGCTTCTCTGACACCTCGCTGTAATAAGGACACACATGTTATATAACAAGTCACCCTTCACACAGCCAGATACTGCGCTTCTCTGACACCTCGCTGTAATAACGATGTAACACATGTTAAGTAACAACTAAACCAGACACAAGACACACGTTATATAACAAGTCACACTTCACACAGCCAGATACTGCGCTTCTCTGACACCTCGCTGTAATAACGATGTAACACATGTTATATAACAAGTCACACTTCACACAGCCAGATACTGCGCTTCTCTGACACCTCGCTGTAATAAGGACACGACACACGTTATATAACATATAACACTTCACACAGCCAGATACTGCGCTTCTCCGACACCTCGCTGTAATAACGATGTAACACATGTTATATAACAAGTCCCACTTCCCACAGCCAGATACTGCGCTTCTCTGACACCTCGCTGTAATAACGATGTAACACATGTTATATAACAAGTCATACTTCACACAGCCAGATACTGCGCTTCTCTGACACCTCGCTGTAACAAGGACGTAACACGTTAAATAACAAGTCCCACTTCCCACAGCCAGACGTTTCGTAACAACACAACCTGACACTGTCATTGAGACCAGACAGAGACACGTCACGTAACAAGTCACCAGAGGTGCCACTCTCCGGTAAATAAAAAGTAGGAAACCTTAAGATTCCAGTCTTAGGGGCATGCCCCCAAGAATTTTTGAAAATGAAGAGGGCAAATGGTGCAATTTGATGTATTTTGGTGTTCTGGTGTGTTGAGATTTACAGGTCCCCCGCGCCCATACATGAAGTGAAGCAGATTTCTCATTGGATCTGGATGAATCACAAGATCTTATCAGTCAAGAATGGCCTATTTGAAGACCCAATGAATTCAGATTTTAATCTCAACTTTCACAGCCCTGTGAATCATGCATTACGATGACAAAGGGCATACTAAAGCACTTCAAATTAAAGGATTAAACTTTAATATTAAAAGTTGAATGTGGTTTAAAGTATTACTCTTGCAATCATAATCTATTTGTATTTCATTTCACCTGACCACACAATAAAAAGAGAATCTATAAAAATAAACTTTTAATTTTATCTATTTTTTAAAGACACTTATCTAATAAACTGATAAGCAGTCTTTGCGAAAACTTTTTCATCTCACAGGACATTTGGTCCTGCAAATTTTCAATGTAGAAGGACCGGCTACATTTTTGGAGGACCGGATAGCCACATAGTGTTGTCTATTAATGATAATACATTTTAATTGTAAAGATGTACATAAAGATGCAAAGGTTAATATGTTAAAAGATAGAAGACACGCCCACCTTTTGAACTACATGTACATGAGGGCTCAAAATGTGAAATATAGAGATATTAGGCTAAGACCCACCAGAGCATTTTCTGCTCCTATGTGTAAGGTTTTACAACCGAATGGCATAGCATATGAAAACAGCGTAGAGTTCTTTGGGGCAGTGAGCTGGAATGGCCTAACCACCCTACGGAGAAGCGCTCAGAGTCTAGATATATTTAAAAAAGAAACCAACACTGACCTGCTGGCGATGATACCATAGGGTGCCAGCCCTCCAGTCTCTTTGTCATCTCTGTAGTTCTCCCCCCCCCCTAAAACTCCTATACTAACTAATTTGTCAACCATTTATATTTCACCCCCCCAGACTTTCCACACATTTTTAAAATGAAATCAATACCCAACCTAAGTAATTCTAAGTCCTTTTTTATTAATTTCCAAACCACTATATATATTCTTGTGTCGGTACCGTATTTAATCATTAATTTACCTGGTTTATCCCGAAGTATCAACCCATAACACTGAACTACAGTGGGGATGAAGGATACAACCATTCTTTGAGCCGCTTTATTCATATTTTGTATAAAAGTGTAACCTAATTACATGAAATTATAGTATTTGTATGTGACTACATCTTTGTGATTCTGTAAAACTACCGGTATGATCCTATGGGGGCAGTTGCCTAGGTGGGATCCTACCGGTACTGACGCTTTCCTCTAACTATGGATTATGCAACTAATGACCGATTGCAATATATTGGTTTATTGTTATATGTGATATTGATTGATGAGGAAACCCTGTGTCAACCCAGGATGAGATCATGTAAAAGCGAACGTAAATCTATGGCGAAATAAAGATATTCCAAACTAAAATGGCTAAATCAGGATAGATATATAGCTTTACACAGTATATTGATATACATATTTCAGCTTTAGAAGCCCGACTGGATTCTTCTAGTTCAGAAAAGCCCAAAATGTGACTGGACATTCGGTCCTGCTACACCCTTGAGTGTGCTGGACCGGTGGCATTTTAGAAGGACATTGCCACTGTCCTGCATGTTTTCGCAAAGACTGGATAAGTGAATTTGAAAACAATCAGCGGCCTTGAAAATATATCTATTCGTGCGGCCGAAGAGTCGTTCATGGTGCAAGAGGATCTGTGGATACCCGTTTCAACACACCTCCGCCATTGATTGGCGGTGACTCTAGCTATTGTCCATGCACCGCCTCGCTGTCAGTGGAGCTGTTTTTGCGTGTGTATTCAGGCACTAGTAGCGCCACCTATGCCGACTTTCCATCCGCACGAATAGACATGGGTCATCTCGTTGTTTGTTTGCATCGAGTGTGGGCGGATGGCCGTTTTGGGGTCAAGGTGACCCACATAGGCATAGCGGGGCTGACCCTGTTTGGAAACTAGGTCTCTGTGTCGATGTGTATTCACCCATATCGGACTCAATAAAAGTGAATACACTTGTAAACTGGAGACGCAATTTGATGAGTATTAACACAGGACACGTTAACACAACCCAGGTAAATGGGCAGGAGGCTGACACCGCTAACTCAGTGTCTGAACGCCGAGAACAGCGCAGACTAGTTTGTGCCGGCCGGTTCGACTCACCTCGTATCGCGCAGAGTGTTCTTGGTGAACACGTCGACAAACATGTAAATGACCAGCTCTAGGGAGACGTCCATGACGAGCTGGACGCCGTAGGACAGGAGTCCCAACATGGTGAGGGGGGACAGGGGCGGCACTTTACACAACTTGTACAACTCGCGTTTTCCTGCCGCCGTGATTCTGCAACCCGAGCTTGTGGCAGTCCATGCGTCTCGGCGCGTCGCCGCGCACAAACTAAGGTGTTTTTAGCCCGATTTTCTCCATATCATCCACGGTTTGAGTTCCAGGCATGTCTAGAGGTATTCGCGAGTCTATTCGCGGTACTTTTGGGGAGGTTGCTGTTGTTTAGAGCACTAATAATCCGGTTTGTCTCCTGAAAGTGACAAAGTTTCTTGTGTTTTTCAAAAGTCGGATGAAAATGGCGGCGGGCGGAGTGCGCAGGTGCGCGGGGGGCGCCGGGAAGGGACGCACCGGGCTGCGTACCTGTGTACTGCGTCACGCGGCCCGCGCCACACGGCACCTCAAGGGGCAATTACACCATGCAAACTAATACCAGAGCTTGATGATAGGCCAAAATTTAATGGAACCACCACATCCGAAAAAGGCCAATCATGGCCCAATGCCTTTATCATAGTGTGGCTCCAGATGGGTCAAAATCGACCTGGCGACCTGTGCTGTTTTGGAGGCGACTTCCGACCTAAGGCAATAATATAAGCGACCTGGCGACTTTTAGATAAAATTTACTATAGATTAAGAGGTCCAAAAAAGTGACTTTTCGGCCTGGACCCCTTAATTTCGGCGACTTTCCGACCTCAGGGGGGGGGGACCCCTCTGCACCCCCCATAGTGATTTTGGCTTTACATAGGGTTGATTCAGGTAAAGTGGGACATCAGGTAAAGTGGGACAATTAACATTTAGGCCATTTTTAGAGGTTATTTTCTTTCCTGAGTGTAAAATGTTATTTTTTTCTTGGAAATATTTGTTTGACCCCTATTAACTGTACCTATTTCATCAAAGTTAAGAGGTAATTATACCTTCTAAATTTCAATATGATATGGGTGGAGAGCTTTTGCCACTATGAATTCGGAATTACATAAGAAATAGTACAATTATTTGTTAGTAGTGGTACTAAGAATGATAACATGATATTTCAAAATGTATGTAGGCCTTATATATTAGATACATATATTGTTTCTTTACATCCTGATATTTTTTTATTAGTCAGATATTGAAATAAAGTACACTGAGACCTTAAATGCAAGTGTCCCACTTTAGCTGAAAGTGTTAGGTAAAGTGGGACAGGCAGATTCAGGTTAAGTGGGACACTATATTAATCCCCTTTCTCAGAGTATCATTACCTGATATGCCCATATTTTGATTTATAATGAGAAGAAGTATCATAGAAAATATCATTACAATACTTAGTTGTGTAAATAATACCAAACTATTAAGTATAACAGCCAAAATAGGGCTTTGTTAGTGATCCAGATTGTGGTTTATCTAGTGACTCAACTCATGATCATTAGTTAGATGAGCGAACTATTGACTTCCATCAGTGATCCATTGACTTCCATCATAATTTCAGATAATTATCATAATATTTCTTACCTTTAATGATTTTTAATCATACATTATGATGTTGAATGGTAAAATCTGTAGCTAATTCATTTAGAACGGGTATTTGATATACATTGAGGCTAAATCCGTAGAAATCATTCACCAATACTACCTTCTTACAATTTATACAAATTATTGGCATAAATAGTTATTTATAGTAATTAATATGCCCCTGAAATGCTCCTGCATTACTACCTCATTAACAAAACGTTTCATTTTAGATACTTACAATTAAGAGTATGAGCTATATAATTGTGCATAAAATTATTTAGCACTTTGTAAAAATAATTTTAGGATATAGATTCAGTTAGGTACAAATATGTTGTCATGTGACATAATGTAGTGTAGCTAGTCCATAGTTAGGCCCACATGCACAGTATTTTGGCAATTTTGCATTTATACTCTGTATACTTGATTCATTCCTGTATAGGACCCTACATAAATTTCCTGAATGTTTTTGATGTAGTGCATCAAAATATATATCTCACCTTCAAAAATTGACCTTTACCATTTTTGTCATATGGATTATAAAGCATGGGGGTCAATTCTTTTCAATTGTCCCACTTTACATGAAGCAAGTGTCCCACTTTACCAAAAACGCAAGTAAAGTGGGACGCTTCAATTTTGAAATGGCATCTCGAAGAAATGGGCTATTTAGGCTATATTGGTTAAGGTATTTCATATCTTTTTTATATTTTTGCTTAAAGGAATAAATATTGAACCTTTTTGATGTGTTTGACATTTTCTACTATTTGTACCAAATGTGTGAATGGAACACAAAGTCAGAGTATGGCTTAGGTGTCCCACTTTACCTGAATCAACCCTAATTATAAATCGGGTGGCCTCCTGGCCTAAATTCTGCCTTGAGAGAGTGTTCATTAATTAATTAGGCCTACTGGGGGTGGAGAGATTTTGCGGGGAGGTGCAAAAAATGATTACGCACCCCTCACCAGTCTGGAGTGCAATTCCCCCCCCCCTTGCCGAAGGCCCCTCGCCTTTAAAGTGATATGGTCCGATTATTAGGGCTCAAAAATCAATTTTGTTAAAATGAACAAGAATGTCCAATATGGCCATACTACATGTCCTAACTATTTTATTTAACAGTATTCCCCACAATTCAGCTTAGAATTCAGTCAATCTTCAGTTTTATGCCCAATTTAAGACTTTTGGAGCGCACGCTATAATTCCCCCCATTGAGAATACACTGTAAAATACTGTACCTGGGCCATGTTTGGCCCTCTAAATGGGATCTTATTGCCCATAGATATTATTGTTTTGTTCCATATCCTCCTAATATGACATTGTGCTAACATTTGGAACACATTTAAGTAGGATTTAAAATTTGGAAAAAATCGGACCATGTCACTTTTATATATAATGCACGTGGCCTTTTTGCTAAAACGCCCTGATTTTTTTATGCCCCCCCTGCCCCTCAAGAGGGGTCAGAATTTTTACCCCCTTCCCCCCAAGAGCGCATTCGACATGCAGATAGCATCCACATTTTCTGCTAAAACATTTCTAACAATTAGCTAATTTGACAACAATTATTGAGTTGAAAGCTCAGAGCTCAGTTATGGGTGGGAGTAGAGTAGTGGGGGTCCGTTTTGCCCCGGTCTCCGCCTAGGTCTATTAAGGCTGTGTCTCACGACCTTGGGCCAATGTTCTTGTCTCTGACCGGGTGCCAGCTCTGACCGGGTGCCAGCTCTGACCGGCCTGAATAAAAACGGGTTATTTAGGTCAGATGATGATAAGAATGGACAACTAATGACTAGTTTAGAGCGTTATAACATCCATTAACCTTTTCAGACAAACTTTATCTACATCTGCCCTAAATATCCCGATTTCATTCAGGCCGGTCAGAGCTGGCACCCGGTCAGAGCTGGCACCAGGTCAGAGACAAAAACATTGGCCCAAGGTCGTGAGACACAGCCTTAAACAGGATTAAGCAGTTATCTGGTAATAGTCAAAGGTGTACCATAGATATCCAAACAGAAGGATTGAAAAATGATTCTATCCGCATGGGATCTCATGAAGACCCACCCAGCTAACAACAGACGTTTTCCAAACGTTTGCAAACGTTTCTACATGGTTTGGAGGAAAACGTTTGGAGCAAACGTTTGCCAACGTTTTTCTTAAGTTTGCAAACAAACGTTTGAGAGAGACAAAGAGAGACAGAGAGAGAGATATTATGTCTGTTGAGCTTATAAGATGCAATCTCAACCAGATGAGAGATAATGTGGTGCATCAATGGCACAATGGTTAATATTGTGTGTTTGATTTATGCATATTATATATAGCATCGCAAATTCCACTTGCAGATATGTAGACTCGGTGGCCTCATGGTCAGCATGCCTGCCTTCAAATCCTATGTTACCACTAGTCTAGGTTCGAATCCTGGTGTGAGCAGTTTTATAAATTGTTAATGAATTATAATAAAATTATAGTCTTCTTTCCTTTTGAACAGGTTAGTCCAAACAATTCATTAAGAGAGTTAGAAAAAGAGTCAGAAAGAGTCATTCTGGAGGCAAACCTAGACTCTCATCTGATCGTTTCTTTTCTCTATGTACCTATGAACTATGTTCAGAAACGTTTGCACATCACTTAAGGCCATTCTGGTATGGTAAAAACGTTAAACAAACGTGCCTATAACGTTTTACACAAACGTTTGGCTGTAACGTTATTAAAACGTTATTTAGTGTCAACGTTTTTACGTTAAAAAAACGTTCTGTATAGGTTTTTGCAAACGTTTGCAAACCTTCTACAAACGTTAAATCCTGGTAATGTAAACGTTTTTTTGTTAGCTGGGCAGACTTTATTTTCGTTCTTAAAATAACATGAATGAAAATCAAATACAATATTAATTATTATAATCATCAGGCATGGCCGCAATGACTGCAGAAAAAATACTACCGGTATCTTAACTACAATGAACACAATCTATGAGGTTATGAATCTCCTCAGGATAAAAATAAAGAAAAAAATAAGAAAAAAATATGCAATTACCAGCAATTGTCTATGCTAAACTATAACCAATATATGCAGCCAAGATCTTAAGGTTGATCACTACTCATTAAATATGGACCACTGCTCAGGTCTCTGCGCATGTATCTTAAATGTATCAGATGGGGCTAATATTAGAAAACTAGATACATATACATGCTTTAAGCTATATTAAAAGATGAGCAGATTCCGAGCAAAATTGAGCATTTTATTGGACTTTGAATATGTGATATCTTTATAGACCCACCTTAATTACAATGCAGGGCTGGGCATGTTGTGATATGCTGGAGCAAACCTAGAATTCTTTGGAGCAAAATATTTTAGACGGTCAAACATTAAAGGGGCATTCTCACCACTCACACTTACCACATAGCAGACTGGAACTGTGGCATCCTGCTTTGCTGGATGTCTTGATACTTTGTATTATTATAAGTGATAACAACTCTGAATCTTGATCTCAGGGTGTATTGACCGAGCTCCGGTGTATTGCATAACACGCACGATGCACAGACAATTCCCAGACGCTTAGTACGCCTGTAACTCGCTAGATGGCGCAGCAGTAGCTGGCTGCGTCCGTGAGTCTTTTCCCGCGCTCTGCAGTAGCAGGAGCTGCTTCAAACGACATCTCCCTTTTTTAAGGAGTATTATGTTAAGACATACTTAGAAGTGTTCTTGAAGTGTTCATGACATAATAGTTACTATGAAGTTACTCTCAAGTAAAGATATATATGTATATGTATGTCTCTGAAAATAAGTCAGTTACATGTTACTCAATGTTCAATGTAATAGTCAATGTTCTTTTGTCACTTTAGAATATTTCTGACTTATTAATGTATCTGAAAGGGAATAGTTATTAAACTTCTTCAATCAGTCTCTTCGTCGCGACTCTAGGTCTCGACGACTTCCTTGGTCCCGGATCGGGCACACGGGGTGTGGCACCTCGATCAGGAGTCGGTGGAGTCGGTGGAGGGACCACTGGAGGTATATCAGTGATCTCCACTGGAGGCATATGATCACTAGGCGGTGTGACCACTCTGGTTAGTATGGTGGTCGGATCAATGTTGTCATTTTGTCCGGGCCCGAGATTTCTTGTCATTCTGCGGTTACGTCTCACTAGTCCATTCGGTGTTGAGATTATATATGATCTCGGTCCGGGGGCTTTTCCTATGACCTTCCCTTCCACTCGTAGGTCGGGTAGCCATGCTCGGTCTCCTGGTGACAGTTCGTCTGCTTCTGTGACTCGGTGGCGTTGGTTGTAGTTCACTGCCATCTGCTTCCGGTATTCCTTCTCCTTCCTTCGAACCAGCGCTGCATCTGGGATGCGCGGTTTTAGTTCATCCGGGTGACACGGCACCAGTGATTTTAGTCTGCGACCAATGTTCAGCTGAGCCGGGGAGAATCCTGACAGTAGAGGGGTGTTGCGATAAGAAATAAGGGCAAGGTATTCATCGTCAGCCTTATTGAGGATCGCTTTGATGGTTTGCACCGCTCTCTCTACTTCTCCGTTACTTTGTGCATCTTGGAGATGACGTGATGTTTTCAAATCCGTATTCTGCTGCAAAGTTTTTGAACTCCGCTGATGCGAATTGAGGACCGTTGTCGCTGAACAGTATGTCGGGTATACCTTGATGGAAGAATGCTCTTTTCATCTTCTTTACTGTCTCAGTGGTATCAACGTTCTTGCCAACTTGGCACACTTCCACGTCTCTAGAATAGTAGTCTATGATGAGGAGGTACATGGACCCCTTATGGTGGAAAAAGTCTGCTGCCACTCTAGACCACGGTCGTTCTGGGAACTCAGTTCCTTTCATCGGTCCGACACGTTCACGTCTGTACTTTTCACAAATGTTACAATTTTTCACTGTCTTTTCGATGTCTTTTGACATTTCTGGCCACCACACTGATGCGTTGGCATTCTCACGGGTCTTAGTGATGCCCTGATGCCCATCATGTAGATGGCGTAAGACGTCAATCCTCAGACTTGCTGGGATCACAAGCTGTTTTCCTCGAAGGAGTAGTCCATCATGAACTGTAAGGTTGCCCTGTTCGTTCCAGAACTTAACCAAAGGTCCATAGACATCACGTCTGTTCTCCGGCCACCCATGTTCAATATGGTGTATCACTACCTTCAGGACATCATCTTTCTTTAGCTCTGACCGTATCTCGTCGAGTCTCTGGTCAGATGATGGTAGACAGACGAGTACTGCTTGTACGTATGCGTCAGATTCCTTACGTAGTTCTTCTTGCTTATGAAGTTCTTCGCTCTCCAGCATATGCTCACCAAGAGGCGCTCTTGACAAGGTATCTGCGGTCATTAGACTTTTACCTGGCATGTGACTGACTGTGAAGTCGAACCGCATTAATCTCAGTCGGAATCTTTGGATCCTCACTGGCAGTTCGTCGATCAGTTTGGTTGAGAATAGTGGCACAAGCGGTTTATGGTCAGTCTCCACGTGGACTCGCATACCGATAACTAAGTTACTCCAGTGTTCGAGTGCCCATGTGGTCGCTAATGCTTCCTTCTCAATTTGCGCATATCGGCATTCAGTCTTTGTCATTGACCTGCTGGCGTATGCAACGGCTTTCAGTCTTCCATCTTTTTGACGTTGTCTCAGAACTGCCCCAAGACCATAGCTACTTGCGTCTGCTGACACGATCGTTTCACGTTCAGGGTCATACAAAGCGAGAGCTTCGTCTGAAGCTAGTTCCTGTTTCAGTTTCTCAAACGCTTTCTTTTGTGGAAGATCCCAAGTCCATGCAGAATCTTTCTTGAGGAGATCTCTGACTGGTTTGGTGATTTCAGCAAGGTTCGGCAGGAATTTCATCTGTTGATTCACCATGCCGAGGAATCGTCGGACATCTGGGACGTCTTTGGGGTCTGGCATCTCTATGATGGCTTTAACCTTTGCTGGATCCTTCCTGATGCCATCGGCATCTATCACCTGGCCAAGGTAGCGAAGCTTGGTTGTGGAGAACTCACACTTGTCTTGGTTTAGAGTGATACCGCTCTCTTGGAGGCGGTTCAGCACTTTCGCCAAGCGTTCATCGTGCTCTTGTTTGTCCTTCCCAATCACAAGAATGTCATCCATGTGACACAACACTCCTTGTAGTCCAGTCAGTTCTTTGTCCATTCTCTTTTGGAAGTGTTCAGGAGCAGATGATATACCGTAGGGAAGTCTCCTGAACATGTACCTTCCAAACGGCGTGATGAATGTCGTCAGCTTTGAACTCTCTTGAGTCAACAGTACCTGGTGGAAGCCAGAATTTGCATCTAGCTTGGAGAATACAGCTCCGCTTGAAATACACACCAGGGTCTCCTCTACCTTTTTCATCTGGTAGAGTTCACGTCGGACGCCCTGGTTGAGTCTTGTCAAGTCCACACACAGCCGTAGGTTCCCGTTTGGTTTATGTACAACCACCATGGGTGCACACCAATCTGTTGGTTCGTCTACAGGCTCGATAACTCCTGACTTTACTAATGCTGAGATTTCCTGCTCTACCTTTTTCATCAGAGGCTTTGGCACACTGCGTGGAGTATAGAGGCAGAATGGTTTAGCATCGTCTTTGAGTTTTATAGCATATTCACCTTTCAGCTTACCGAGTCCTGTAAAGAGCTTCGGGTAAGCTTTGACCACTTCGTCCTTTCTGTCCAACTTCGGGATTTCACTGTTCACGGCTTTAACCCTATAGGCGCCAGGGATGTTTGGTATCAGTCCTAGTTTCTCGATTGCAGGTTGTCCGAGGAGAAGCGATTTCACGCCTCGCACTACGTAGACGTCTTCGTGGACGGTAGTGTCTCCGCGACTCAACTGCATACGAGCACATCCTAGCGTCTGTAACGGATGCTCGCCTGTAGCATACAGCGTCTTTCTTGTTGGTTGGATCTCTCCATAGGACTTCTTGTAGTATGTATCGGGCATCACCGATATCTCGGCTCCAGAGTCTATGTACCACGATAGAGTATCGGAGCCAGTTCCGAGTTTTATGTACCAGCCTTTGCTTGAACTCGATTTGTCGTCTGGGACTGATTTTGATGAAGCCGCATTTACTTCGCTCGTTACGCTGCCGATAAATACGTGCGACACTCCATCATCGGGTATATCGTCTCCCGACTCTTCCTCTGCGACTTGAGAAATCCGCGCTCTTGAAGTACGGCAAACTTGGGAAAAATGTCCTTTTATTTTACACTTCTCACAGGAGTGATTCACTGCGGGACAATTTTTCTTCCCTTTGAGGTGTTCGGTACCACAGAATCCGCACTTGATTTTGTCACCAGTATTTCTCTTTTTCTCAGTTCTGCTCGGGTCCGGCTTCTTCTTGGCCTTGCTGTGGACTACGTCGATATTGGCACTCTTTGACTCTTGGAGCTCATAGCGCGTAGTCTCCTTTTGGTAGAGTATCTCTACTGTTCTCTCCAGCGTCAGCCCTGCACCGGCATCATAGAGCTTCGACTTTGCCGACTGGTCGGTACATGAAAATGTCAGTTTATCTCGCACAGCCTGGTCCATATAGGTCTGTGGGAATTTGCATTCACCTGCACTCTTCTTGACTGTTAGCACCCATGACTCCAGAGTTTGAGATGGTCCCCTTTTGAGGGTGAACCAAAACTTTTCCCTTAGTAGCAGTTGGGGGTCCCTTTTTCCAAAATATTCTGTGTATTTTTGTAGCACAGTATTATAGTTATTTGGGTCCTCAGCTGGTATGGGAGCTTGTCCCTGCACTGGATTTGGATGTTGTGGGAGGAATACAAAACTGTCATAAATGTCTATCCCATCATCCCCAATATGATTCAGTAGGAGTCCCACCTTTTTTTCATTTGGCTCTGTGCTGGAGCCTGTGGCCTTGAGATATATCTCAAACCTTCTCTTCCACAGAGACCATGAATGTGATGGGTTGCCCCTCTCAATTCTAAGGGTGTCTGGTGGTTTTACACTGTTGGCAGCCATTTCAAAATTGTCACTGCTTTTAATGTAGGCCCACTGACAGTCAATATTATACACACAATTAACAGCTTGGGGTCTTGGTAAATGCTCCTGGAGGTTTTAGAAAAGTTCTCTACTCACAGATTCCTGAGAAGTTGAGTTCATCACTTTTCAACACCAACTTGAGTGTCTCACTTCAATTTGGCACTTTTCTTGTAGTGGGCATGGAAGATGACCTATTCTGACACCATGTGGCATCCTGCTTTGCTGGATGTCTTGATACTTTGTATTATTATAAGTGATAACAACTCTGAATCTTGATCTCAGGGTGTATTGACCGAGCTCCGGTGTATTGCATAACACGCACGATGCACAGACAATTCCCAGACGCTTAGTACGCCTGTATCTCGCTAGATGGCGCAGCAGTAGCTGGCTGCGTCCGTGAGTCTTTTCCCGCGCTCTGCAGTAGCAGGAGCTGCGTCATACGACAGGAACAGTATTAGAATTGTGAGTGGGAAACGCTTGGTGAGAATGCCACTTTAACTCTAGATGTGTGTCTAGCAACCCCCCCCCCCCCCCCACAACCATCTCCTTGGCTCTTGAGGTGAATTTTGGGTGAGAAATAAAGGAGAAATTTTATATTTCTGTCTTTAGTTTGGTGTTCTCTGAGGGGTTTAGGAATTCTCTCAATTCTACCTTTAGATAGATCTCTATGTGCATTCTGTCTTGGGCACATTGGTCTCGGACATAACTTTAGAATGGTGCATTTCTGAGAATCTGGTGGCACATTGCACATACTGCTCAACCGAAATTTAGCCTATTAGTTATCTCAGATGTATTTTAATCATTTTGGTAGCATTTTGCTCCAGGAAAATTTTGAAAATCTACCTTTAGATTGGTGTATTTTGTGGTGTTTTGGGGGCATATTGTTCCAGGAAGAATTTGTAGTTCTATCTGTACATTGCTATATTTTGAGGGGATCTTGAGACAATGTTCCAAAAAAATTGAGAAATTTGCTTTTAGAATGGTGTATAGTTTCTGGGCATGTTGCTACAAAGGATATGGGCATTTACTTTCAGATTCCTGCATTCTGTCGGCATATTGCTCCAGGAAAAATTTGGAATTCCACCATACAATTGGTGGAGTCTGAGTGTTTTGCTGGTGTATAGATCCAAGAAAAAAAAGGGAAAAAAACTATTGTTATATGGGTGTATGTTGAGGGATTATGGGGAATATTGCACTGGGAACACTGCAAAATTTACTGAAATGGGCCTAACTTTGGTTCTAATTGGAATATTTACAAAATTCTTTCAGCCTTAGAAAGCCCAGACTTTCCCTCATGTCCCTGTCGCATTTTCCAAGACTCCTGTCGCACATTTTTTGCGACATTGCGACAGCTGCCCAGCCCTGCAATGGGTTGGTGATATCTCCCTAAAAGCCTGTCTGGGCTACACAATACATGTCAGAGAAGTAAAGTTAAAACTATGGTATGTTTGTACTTTTGTAGCGGTGTGTACCGTAAAACCTCGCGTATAAGCCTAACTCGCGTATAAGCCGCACCCCGAAGTAGTATAGTATGTATCGGAACGGGACTATAGTTAAGTACTGTTTATTACTCAATCGACATGCAGCCAATCAGAGGCCTCCATTTGGTCACGTGACCGGAAGTGACCTACTTAGGGGATTAGTGGTGCATTCTGGGTAACCCTGCAGCCAATCAGAGGCCACCATTTGGTCACGTGACCGGAAGTGACCTACTTAGGGGATTAGTGGTGCATTCTGGGTAACCTACTGACCTACTTAGGGGACCGGAAGTGACGTCATATGACCTAATTTAGGATCACGTGACCGGAAGTGACCTGATGAGTCACGTGAGCGGAAGTGACGTCACATGACCTAATGGCCGACCGGAAGTGAGTGACCTCATTGAGGATCACGTGACCGGAAGTGACTTGATTGATCACGTGAGCGGAAGAAGAAGTTTTTTGTTTAGGAAGTGAGGGTCTTTAGGATCACGTGACTGGAAGCGACGTCGTCACATGAGTGCCGCTTTAAGAGACTGCGCGACTTACTAGTAAAAGAAGACGTATGAAAATAAAAACACAACAATATTTTATTTTATTTTTTTTTATTTCTTTTTTTTTCAATCTTGATAAACACTCTATTTTTGAAAAGATGCACACGCTTATTTTTTTTTTTTTCATATCTCTAAAGGACTCGTTGTCACACCGTCAGAATGCACGCGACGCTTATAATACAAGTAGCGCACGCCGTCTTTCTCTATGGTGTAGGTGACCATTTTGTTTCGCACCACTTTGAAGTTTCTATTTACAGCAATGAGAGTTTTTCGTTGGCGAAGAACATCCAAGAAGTCGTCTGGTTCCTGAGGGTTTTGTTTCTTCTGTACGCCTTTTGCACTCCATTATTTGGATTTTCTTTCACCGGTGTCGCTGACTCGATCGTAGCAAATGTAAGTCTTAGGGTTGAGACTTAGGATCCCGTCACCTTCCCACTCCGCTTTCATAAGCCCCGAAGTTCTCAGATCGTGAAGGTACCGTCTCTCACAACATCCGCCGGGCGGCGGACACCATTCTCGCACTCTTTCCGTTTTTGTCTTCACGAAAAGCTCTAAGTGATCGTCGCACACCGCTGTCGGAAGCCACTTTCGTTTCTCTCTGAAGTACGTCTCTCTCAGGCGAGGTTTGACTAGGTCATCCAACGTGTCACCGCTGAGAGCCATGTAAAGACTGTCGGTGTCCATTTGACAAAGGGCATAATCGCGCCGATCGACGAATCTATCCAAGAAGTCGTATGTGAACTCTAACATTTTCAACTTCGCGTACTGGTATACCATGAACCCTATTTGAATAGGGAGGTTGTTGTTGACTGTTTTCGGTTGTAGTTCGACTTCAAACAGATCGGAACTCAACTCGGACGCCTTTTTGAAGCGCCACGAATTGGCCAATAGTTCGAACTTCCGACTGTCAGTGTATCTCACCGCCGTGTGTTTTTCTTTGTTGCAGATTGTTTTACCGTACGTAGCGTTTCCCATTAACTTGTAACAGTCTGACAGAATTTTCTCGTTCTCGTTCACGTCGCCACGTCTTCGCGCCGCCGTTACTTCGTCCGCGAAACCAGCAAAGGAGCGTTTAGGTAGGTATTCTACCACCAGCTGCACTTTGGTGACTATCAAACCGTGCTCTAAATACCACTTGAGAAGCGGCGTTCCCAAGAGAATATTTTTTCCGTGGTAACTCCCTATCAGACATCTCTGAGGCGTGTTCAACAGCTTTTCTTCCTGCGCAAAGTCTGACATGTGAGGTCCTATGTCCGATTTTGAAACGGTCGCGTTCTTGAAAACGGGGGTCATTTCTTCGAAGTAGTCTCGTAGGTGAGGCGGCGTAGTGATGTCCACTTGAACTAAACCGAACATTTTCTCCTCTTTCACAGCGGAAAGGATGTCGCTCTCGCTCATCGCGTTTCGAGACACTTTCAAAGCGTCAACCTTCCAGCGTTGTTGGGAGGCCTTGACCCGCTCATCTCGACGCTTCATCTCTCGCCATTCGCACTCCCACACGACGACCAGCTTGTGACCTATCGCTTTCAAGTAAGCGCTTACTCTGGTCGTTCTGTCGCGTCTCTCCTCTCTCAGTGAAGCGCACTGATATCGGTGCGACGGTATGCACTCGTGAGCGTGGAACCAACACCCGTGAAACTGGAAAACCGTATTAGAGGCCGCGTGAAACCCGTCCACGCGAATTCTCCGACAGCCTACAACCATCTCGCCGCCGTTCAGAGCGTGGCGCAGTTTCACGTCGCGGTCGTGCTCTACGAAGCGTAACCACTCCAAAGCGCTGTGAGAGTTTCTTTGCCTAATTTCGGGCTTGAACTCGGTCTCGGGCCGTCTCACCGCGTAATAGCCCGTGCAGTGCGCTTCGCTCATGCAGCGCAAGTACAGAGAGTTAGCGTCTAGTCCTAGGATGTGTTGGCACGGTCTCGCTTCTTCGCCGTACTTGTGCTCCCTTATCCGCGTGGTGCCCTTCTCGTGAAATCTATGGAAGATGATGGAAGGACCGCCGACTAGATTTTCTTTGATCAGAGCGTGGAGGACGGCGTCGGACTGGGGGAACGTTGTGAACGCGTCTTCTAGGTTTTGGAAGAGGAACCGTAAAGTCAAACCGGCGAGAGAAACTCCGTCTTTCAACATGTCAATGCCGCGATCTTGGAAAAATTTAGCGTGATTTTTCAGAGCTTGTATGAAAGGTTTGACGTCTTTGTTGTTGTAGTGGATCAAGTAGTCTTCCATAGTTTGCATCTTCTCGTCGGACCAAACTTTCTGACATGCGGCGTAGTCGGATTCGGACATTTTGACGCCCGTCAGCTCGCTGTCGAAAGCCGATCTCGGTGGCAGCGTTCTGTTTGCCAGTTTCCTGGTAGACGTCATCCATTCGTAAGGAAAGTGACCTTTCTCTTCGTTCCTGGTGAAAGCTCGCAAATAGGTCGCGTAGTTGTAACCGGGTGCCAAATAGTTGACTACGTCCAAGAAAACCGTGTGCTGTGTGTAAACCGCCAAGTATTGATTGCTTCTCTTTATGACGCTGAATTCTTGGTTTCTTCGGTCTCCGGAGGCGAAGAACGAGTGAAGGCGCATTTTGATCAGGTTCAAGTCGTAACGCCCCGAGTTGAAGCCCACGACTGGAGCTTGACGGATGTATCTCAGAAGCCGCTTCTTCAGTTGAACTAACGGGTGTCTGGTCTGAGCCGCAGCGAAGCCGCCTGGAGAAGGGGTGAACGTCGCCTCCTCCAGCAGGAGAGCTTCACCTATCGCCGCATCTAACTTCGCTAAGGTCGGTCGGTAAAGTTCTAGCACAGCTTCCCCGATGACTTTGGCGTTCTCGTTTATGTGATTTAAAACTCGGTCCAACAAGGGGTCGGAATCTGCGTCGGATTCTCTGACGAAGCAGACGGGCCCCTCCCACCCCGGAAAGTCGGATGCGACGCTAGCCGACAAAGGGACGTGATCCCACAGCAGGGACACGTGTTCCGTCGACGGTTCTTTGCACGGTCTGAAGAAAGCCTCGAAATCGAAGGCGATCTTGTAAGGGTAGATTCCGGAATGTCCGTCGGGGGGAAGAATGGAGAAGTCTGCTAGCGCTTCGAAAATCGTTCTCGAATTTTGGTAGATGCCGCCTACGTAGCGCAACTTGACTTGTCGGCAAGAGGAAAGCTGGTTCCTGTGTCTCTTCAGCAAGAACTCGGTGGTGAACGCCGCCTTACACTTGCAACATTCGTATATGCCCGCGTACGCGTTGAAGTCCGTGACGAGAGAGACGTGCAAACCGCCTTTCGCCGTCAGGTGTAGGTTGACTTTACCTCGGGCGGCCAGAGTTCTGGAAGGCGGTCTGATCAGAGTAACGCGTCTTCTCAACTTCCGCCCCGGCACTTGACGCGACGCGGTGTAAACCGCTATCTGTACGTCAAACAAGTTCTCTAACGCGGGTAAGTCGCGGATGTTCAGACCCGGAAAGGATTCAGGTGTGGCAGCGGGACAGAACTGACGTAACAAATCTGAAGCGCGCTTGCTGGTCTTGTATAAGTGAAAGGAAATGCAGCGGAAGATGCAGAGGTTGTCCTTGTTGGGAAAATCTAACACGCCGCTTCTCTTTCCAACTCGACCGGCCTGAGTGATCCTACCGCCTATGGGGAATTCCCCTGGTCCCATGTAAACGCAAATGTTCAAATTGGTAGGAAAAAGAACGTGCCACTTGGTGTCAGCGTCGCAAAGTTTCCGTACTTCCTCGCAAGCGACGGTGTTTTCCATCTTTGAGAGGAGCTCTTCCAAAGTTTCTGAATTAGTTATAGTAGGGAGCGGTTGTATGAGAGTTGCGTTGTTCTGGGAGGCGTGAAAGTAGCGCAGTTTGCTCTTGTCTTCTCTGTGTTGTAAGAGTAAGCCTACCGAGAAACCCACTTTGTATCTGAATCTTTGTGTCAAGTGAATGCGACGCATAGTATCTACAGCGTCACTCAACTCGCCGGTTGGTAGCCTGAAGTTTGTTACACTCACGTGAGTCCCGTGCATCCTGACGCCCGTTTGTATCGCAGGCCAATTCGCCGTGAACGTTTCCTCCCCGTTCGGTACAGCACATATGCGCGGAGGGACGGTCACCCCGTCCAGAGATTCGCGTCGACAGGCGATCTTTCGGCAATCGCCTTCGCCGCATAGAGGGCAAAACTTAGGTACTACTCTACAATTTTCTACGTGTCTCTCGTGGTTGTACGGTCTTTTAAACATTTTGAAACACTTTTCGCATACGTACTGTGTCATGTTTTTTTTTCCACTCAGTTACCAACTACTTAGCCGTCTAACTATCTATCTATCTATCAATCTATCTGTCTATCTATCTATCTATTTATCTTTCTGTCTGCTGTCTGTGTATCCGTCTGTCTGTCTCATACAGCGTACGTCAAAACGCTGTGTGTGTGTGTGTGTGTGTGTGTGTGTGTGTGCGCGCGCGTGAGCGTTGAGCGTCTCTCATTCCGAATCTATGCCGAGATATTTCAGAATGATCTCTGTTTTGTCATCCAACTCTTTGAGCGCTCTGGCGGACAGCGTCACTCCCTGCTGTGTGGGTTTTTTGTCAGGACCTTCGTACTTGCGCACGTGGACGAGGTTCTTACCGCTGTAGTAGCTCACAGCTGCGTACACTTCGCCCTCCTCATCCAGCACTGCGAACCAGGGGGTGTGATTAGGTTTTCCTTGCGCAGCCGCTGTGTCGCGTATGCGCACCACTGCGCGGATATCGGCGATGCGTGCTATGAGCTCGCGCAGCGCGTCGGCCGTGAAGTGCACTCGCTTGCTTCTGGTCAGAGACGCCTCTTTCACCTGGCCGTCTTTTGTGTAGCGCGGCCTCCTAGACAGTCTAGCCACGTCCTCCCAGATCTCCAGCGTCAAAGCTCCGTCTAAGCAGAACTCTAACCCGAGAGGACGGGAGAAGGTTTTCTCTGCTTCTTCTCGTCCATCTCGTTCTTTTTCTTGTATTTTTCTCTTCTTACTAGGCCTTGTTGTTCTGGAACTCACCTTAGAACGTTTCACACCCGCAGGATGAGTAACACCATCAGCGTGAGCTGAATCAGCAGCAGAACCGATAGCAGGAGCAGCGTCAGCGCTGGTGGTATCCGAGGCCTCGTTGTTGGAACAGCGCAGCCACACGCCGTCGGTGCTGAGTGTAGCGGTAGAAGATGAAGCGCCGCCCTCGTAAGGTGGCGGTGAGGGCAGTCGCCACGGACCGGACGGGACGCTACTAGTGGAGGAAGTGAGGTCGAAAGGTCGAAGAGGGAAGCCGAAAAACGTACCGCCCACCCCTTTCCCTTCGGGTTGTTCGTACGCCTCGTCGTCAGCGTCGTTCTCTGTCTCACCCTGTTGCTGCTGCTCCTCCTCCTCCTCCTCTTCTTCTCGGTTTAGGGGCTGAGTGTCCGAATAGCTGTCACTCTCAGCGCGAGCGGCGTCGAGGGCGTCGGTCGATGTAGTGGTGGAGGAGAGGGGCTGTGCAACGTGCGGCAGGTCATCAAAGTCATCAACAGTAGTGGGGAGGTAAAAACCCGGTTGCCAGTACTGCGCTGTGCCAGGAGCGTTGTCGTCAGTAGTAGTAGCGGTAGCAGCAGGTGCAGCAGAAGCAGCAGCAGCAGCAGCAGGCGCAGCAGCAGACGCAACAGTAGCAGGCGCAGCAGCCTCAGCAGGCGCAGCAGTAGCAGGCGCAGCGGTAGCAGGTGCAGCAGCAGCAGCAGCAGCCGCAGCAGGCGGGGCGGCAGTAGCAGCGGCAGCGCGCTTAGCAGCAACGTGTACCGTCGCGAGTGTAACAACGTCGCTAGCACGACGACTACTACCAGTAGTACTACTACTACTACTACTACTACTAGTACTACTACTGCTACTACTACTGCTACTACTACTACTACTGCCGCGAGCGCTCGCTACAGCGGGAGGGTGATAAGACCAAGCGGCTGCGGCGGTAGTCTCATGTTCAGTAGCAAGAGGAGGCACTGACGCTAAACGAGCGCTGTTCCGCGTAGTCTTCTTGTTCTTGGACGGCGCTAGGTGTTGTCTTTTGCTCATGGTGGTGACTGTAGAGAGCAGCAAAAGAATGAGTGAGTGAATGGAGGTTTCCAGACCCCTTATATACGCCTTCTCGCTTCTAGAGCTAAGCTACTTACTGACCCTGTTCAGCTGCCGCCGGCTGGCCGGCGGCCATTCACAAAGAGAAACAAAAGACATAAGGCATGACGTTTTCAGCTGGATCCCTTTCCCCCCTTTTGAGAGATCGACTGTCATGAGCTAAGCCGCTTAACACCCTGTTCAGCAATTCAACGCGCATTAGCTGTATAAAGGATTAAGCGGTTGCTGCCGTCGACTGACCAGCGGCCATTCACAAAGACATAAGGTATGACGTTTTCAGCTGGATCCCTTTCCCCTCTTTTTTTTTTTTGAGGGATCCACTGTCATGAGCTAAGCCACTTACCACCCTGTTCAGCCATTCAGCGCGCGTTAGCTGTATAAAGGATTAACGGTGACGAGCTTAGAGTGTGTGTACAAAAAAAACTACAGGAGGCGTGTGGCGTGAAGCAGGACCCCCCTAAGACGAACGTGTCTGTCTGTGAGTAGAGGCGTGTGCATGTGGTGAGCGACTTAAGTGTAAGACAAAAAAAAAAAATCACCACCTCCTGCCGTGGTGAGTAGACCGGGCCGGCCAGGCGGCGGCCGGCTAGTTCAATAGACTAAGGCTGTGCATGAAAAAAATCCGATTTTCACCTGACCTCTGACGTTTGTTACAATGAATGTCAGAGGGAGGGAGACGTCCTCAGGTAGGGGGTAGGAGGTAAGGCTAATGGATGAGGAAGAAACACCGTTTTCAGCTGGTCTCCACGGATAGCGATGACACACCCCTCGTCATCTAAGCTCTTAAGGAGCGGAGCGGTTGAAAAAGCGTTATGCGGACAGGTCGCTACACAGCTGGAGTGCTGTTGGAAATGGGATTAAACTCCCTCTGTATAAAAAGCTCTGATTTCTGTTGGAAAAAAACCATATCGCCTCTGACCACAGTAACGTCTACTACCACCACCGCCGCCACCACTGCCGCCGCCGCCGCCGCCACCGCCGCCGCCGCCGCCGCCGCCGCCACCGCCAAGACGAGACGAGATGGCTCAAGCTATTCCACTTTCAAGCTCGCCTTCACCGCCTTGTCCACCTGAAAAAAAGTTAATGCGGCTTGACGACGTGAGACGCGCGAGGCAGACCGATGGGGAGAACAGAGAGGTAGGACAGCGGCGGTTAGCCTATAGCGACGCCTTGCTTCGTCAACTAGGTAAAGAGTTGAGCGGCTGTTGGAGAGAGTTGGGCAGTAGCTTAAAAGTTACCGCCGCCCGTATGGATGCTCTAGTAGAGTGCAGTGTCAAGACACCGGAGGAGCTGTGTACGGCGATGTTCCGAGTCTGGTGGGGTGAAACCCCGCATCGTCATAGATGGGGAGAGCTCGGTCGCGTCTTCACCCGCATTAGACGCGTGGAACTGTTGGCTCAGTGGATGTCCCTTCTCCACAGACAGGGGTTGGATTTCGAAAACCCCGACTCGCGCGCGATGCATAAGCACTTGGGCACCCTCGGCAGACGTCTAGGTAGCAGGTGGAAAGAGGTGGGGGACCATTTAAAATTGTCGCCTGAGAGGTTAGATAAGATCGCTGAAGAATGCGAATACGGAGGAAGTCCCGCTGAGTGGGCCTTCCGAGTGTTGAAAATGTGGCAAGATGAAGCTGACGGTGCCGGCGGTACACCTTTTGAACTCCTTCGAGTGTTGACTGAGGACATGGGAAAGTTTGACCTCGGCATCACGATATTACTTGACTTTATCAAGCAAGAAACAACGAGAACGACGGACATGTGAATTGTTGTGTTTTATTTTCATACGTCTTCTTTATTAGTAAGTAAAAAAAAAAAATATATCATAACAATTAAGAAGCGCGCCCTCTTAAAGTGTCACTTCCTCCAGTCGCAGCTGATCGCCTCATCGAAGCACGTGATAAACAAAAAAAAAACGAAGAGACACGCTTCTTCCTCTCGAGAGGAAGAAGCGTGTCTCTCGATTGAAATCTTTTTCTTTTCTTTTTTTCTTAAAAGAGACAAACGATAAAAGAGATAAACGAGACATCCTAAAAGCGCCCCCCTCCCCATGCATCTTAAAGGGGCCCCCCTCCCCCCCTCCCCTCCCCCCCCTCCCCTCCCCCCCCCCACCCCCCCCCCCCTTATACACTCTAAAGAACGCTTCTACCTAGTTCAATAAGTCACTTCCAGTCGCTCGTAAAACAATAAAAAATGAAAAAAAAAAAACAAACTTATATCGTAGTGTTTTTTATTAGTTTACCGAAAAAAATAAGAGACTCGCCTCCTCCTCTCCTTCTCCTCCTCCTCCTCCTCCTCCTCCAAAAAAAAAAGATATCACATTTTAAAGCCCGTGACCCCTTAAAGACGCTCATCTCTTCATTAAGTCGCGTGACGTCACTTCTTCTTCTTCTTCCGGTCACGTGATCAATCAGGTCACTTCCGGTCACGTGATCCTCAATCAGGTCACTCACTTCCGGTTGGCCATTAGGTCATGTGACGTCACTTCCGGTCACGTGACTCATCAGGTCACTTCCGGTCACGTGATCCTAAAGTAGGTCACTTCCGGTCCCCTAAGTAGGTCATATGACGTCACTTCCGGTCCATAAGTAGGTCATATGACCTCACTTCCGGTCACGTGACCAAATGGCGGCCTCTGATTGGCTAACTAGGTCACGTGACCTCACCACTAATCCCCTAAGTAGGTCACTTCCGGTCACGTGACCAAATGGAGGCCTCTGATTGGCTGCAGGTCGATTGAGTAATAAACAGTACTTAACTATAGTCCCGTTCCGATACATACTATACTACTCCCCGAGTTTGGCGCGATCATATAAGCCGCACTGGCATTCTGAATGAGCCTGGGAAAAACTCGCGTATAAGCCGCACCCCTTACTTTGGCCTTAGACTATAAATCCCAACCCTGACCTAATGTACATTGTGTGTAGTAGGGCCTACAGTTATGTGGCGGTCACCCCCCCCCCCCCTCCCTCCCTCTCCCATTGGCGCATTTACTGTTAGTGTTAGGATGCTAGCAGGGTTTAGTGGTGGTGTGCATTGTCTTAGGGCTGAGGTGCGAGTTGGCGTCATTGTCTTAGGGCTGAGGTGCGAATATCAGACATTGACACTGCCAACTCACATCCCCCCCCCCCTCCACCCCTAGCAGTCCATGTGACTCTTTCACAGTTTCAGCTGTTTTATGGTCAATTTGTAAATCACAATTTGTAAAAACTCGCGTATAAGCCGCACGCCGACTTTGGCTCAATCCTATAAGCCGCACCGGCGATCTGACTCGCGTACTAGCCGCGGCTTCTACGCGAGGATTTACGGTAGTGCGCGGGCATTCCTCCAGATGGCCCCGGCTGCTGGGCCGCGCGGCGCGGCTCGCTGCTCCCCGCATGACGCCCGCCGCACCGCGCACACCCCGGGTACACAGACTGCCGCACTGCACGCCGGGACCGGACGCACCCAATATGGCCGACACTGCACGGAAGGTGTAAGGCATCCAGCATTCCTGTACCGGGAAAAAGTCACTTCTTCATGAGGTAGGTCAATCTGAACTCCCCCAAACCCGAGCACGGACGGTCTTTGTGTATTGTACATGTTTGGGTAGTCGATAGTGCGCGATCTGTGGCCGGAGTCGGCAGGGGGAACGCGGAAAGTTGGACAGCTTGGTTGCCTGTCCCGTTTCTAAGTTGTGTTATTGGAGTCAGAGTGGGGGAGGCCCGTGTAGAGGGGGGGGGGGGGGGGTTGGTACACTCACTGGCACTGGTTGTGCTACAGTCTACACTGCTAATCCCTACTACACTCATTACATGTACATACTACATGTACTAATACACTAGACTCAGTGACTGGTGCTAGGGCCCACACCACACTACAGTATTTGTGACAGTCTGAGACTGAGACTGAGTGGTGTTGGTAAAATTGAAGACTGAACAGACAGGGGAAGTTAAATGTTCATGCCAAGTTATTAGGCCAAATTATGGGCCCTGAAATACACATGACATGTCCCCGGTAATGATGTATCTGCCGTGTAGGGTGGTCACATTACACCGAGAAATATTACAGTATCTACATCACACTGTCAATAATCCTGTTCTAATTACAATATTGTTTGTTACGGTACCGCTACCTTTTTTACTACGGTAGCCTTTGATTATGCCTTATAATTATGAGGCTTATACTGAAGCTTACAGGAAACCCTCAAAGGGGGCGGGGTGAGGCCCTGAGGGGGGGGGGGGGTAAAATGTTGGGCGCTCACAACACCAACTCCTGTTGTTAAAAAATGAGCACTCCCTAAGCAGAACCCTAGTCACTAATGTAAGCCACGCCCCTATTAAAGGGTCTAAAAAAGTTAGTTTGGTGCTGAAGTAAAGCCTATAGGCTATAGTGGAAGACCTTCACCAGGAAATAAAAGTGTTGTGAGACTCAAACTAATCAAACCAAAAAAGAAAAGAAAAAGGAAAGTACAGTAAAATTCCGTTATAACGAAGTGCTTTGGTCCAGCAGAAAAATTCGTTATAAACGAATTTCGTAGTATCCAAATACAGCATTATAGACATTCTAATATGGTCCAAAACTTAGGAAATGTGTGCCTAACCCCCTATTTATTATATGAATAAGGAAATAAAACAGGAATAGACTAGATTATGTTGAAATATTCACAATTCTGAACATGAAACCAAATATGGACACCATGAAATGAATAATACATGTATATAAATAAATCAAATATGTCAGAATGTCCAATAAAAGGTACCTGCAACCCCCCCCCCCCTTCCCCTCCCTTACCTGATGTCCAAACCTCAAACAGAACTGCCACACCTCTACAGCCCGCCCTAGTGCCTCTGTACCCGGCCTTAGTGCCTCTGTACCCGGCCTCAGCCTCAGGTGAGGGATATCAAAGCCAGAAGTCCTGTGGCTCTGTACCCGGCCCTACTGCCTCTGTACCCGGCCTCAAGTGAGTGGACATCAAAGGCAGAAGTCATGTGGCTCTGTACCCTGCCCTACTGCCTCTGTACCCCGCCTCAGGTGAGTGGACATCAAAGGCAGAAGTCCTGTGGCCCCGGGGGGGGCTCTGAGGTATGTTTTGGATAACCACTGCCGCACCTCTCTCAGAAGCGGTGGCGGTGGATTGACAGAGAGGATGAAATGTAGGGGCGGTCAGTCCCTCTTACAGTGAAAATGAGGGGTGGTAACCCCCCCCCCCCCCCCCCCTGCCTTAAATCATCAAAAGTAGGGGATCAACCCCTTCTTGATGAAAGTATCTGTGTATATACAGCAATATTGCAGCACAAACATGTTATAAAGTGCTAATTGGTAAGTTTGCCATTGTTATGTCTGGCATCTAATGCTCAGAGGGGATAAAAGCAGAGGGCTTAGATTTCATTTAGCCTGTTTAGGGGGGGGGACCAGGGGGGGTGGTCACTCACACAATTTTCCTCAGTATGGAAAAGGAGGGGCGGTCAGATATCCCCTCAGCATCCCCAATTTGAGGAGGAGGGGCGGTACCGCGGCAGTTGCCACTCACCCACAAAGAGTCAGTGCCCCCCCCGGGCCTGTGGCTCTGTACCCGGCCCTACTGTCTCTGTACCCGGCCTCAAATGAGTGAATATCAAAGCCAGAAGTCCTGTGGCTCTGTACCCGGCCTTAGTGCTTCTGTACCTCGCCCCAGGCGAGGAGATATCAAAGAGAAGATTCAGTAACTGGCCAAAAATAATTCGTTATAAACGAATTTACCCCTGAAAAGATTCCTTATAACAAGATTGTTTTACTATAGGAATGTATGGAAAGGGTTTTGGGCACAGCAATTTGTTTGTTATATCCGAAAATTCGTTATAACCGAATTCGTTGTAGCGGAACTTTACTGTATATACCAAGTAGGGATGTTTCGTATCAAATAAAAGCTGGTTCTGGTTCGTGTACAAGCGGCGGCTTACATGTGAGACCCTATGGAGTATGGTATTCTTAGAGTGGCCCTAGAACGAGTAATCCTGAATAGGGCCACAGAATAGGGAAGGTGCCGGTTATACGCGGGAATCTACAGTACTGCCTAAAGACAAACGGCATGCTGTATTACGCGGCTGTTATAGTGTTGAATCTACTGATGAGTGCAGATCTCTACGTCGACTACACAACGTTTTACCCGGGACATATAAAGAGTTAGTTTGAGGCGGTGCCAGTAGGGGTCTCTGCCAGCTGCGTTACCTCGGTCTGTGAGCACCGCGCGCCCCCTACAGGGCCCTTACAGAACTAGACTGACAGGGGGAGTGACCTTTGACCTTTGTAAAGGCCACCTTTAGCGGCTCCGTGCACCAAACAGGCAGCAGGAGTTACTGTAAACGTATTAACTTTCGCTCAGTACATATTTTCGCGTTTTTCGCGCATATGCTTAAATGCGCGAAATTATGATGTGCGCGAAAATTATGCCCAATGATGTGTGACACTATATGTAGGATGAAACTTTTTTGGCTCTAATATCCTTAATAATTGTCCGATTTAAAAACCGTAAAAAATGACATGTAGCTAAATATGTGATGCATACAGGTGCGCGAAAATGTGATTGCGCGAACATGTCTTTCTATGGTAGGTGCGCGAAAATTTAGCTGCGCGAAAATATATACGTTTACAGTAATGCAGCGTGCGCTCCAAGATCCACACAGCGCTGCGGCATACTTCTCACAGACTGAAAACATCACGGGGAATGGTAGCGTAGTGTTGAAAGCTTAGGAAATTTTTATGAAATTCAGTCTTTAATTCTTATATCAATACTAGTACTAACTAGTTACTCCACATCGTCAACATGTAAATCTGAAAAGAACCTTCCTTGTAGAAAAAACAACAAGGGGTGGTCCTAAGGGGTGGTCCTTAGTCAAACTTTCTTAATCCCAAAGTGTGTCAGGTGGGATTTGATTTATCCGAGATATAGAATGCAATTCTGCGGGACAGGGTTAAGCCAAGGCTACGCTGAGCTCCCGGCTGAGATAAGAACATGATTGTTACAGGCGCGTAGATTATATTTGTCTGATAACTAGGTACTAACATGCCATACACAGATTACATACAACACACACTACATGAGTCGTTGGGCGGCCGGTTATCCGGACGCTGTTATCCGGCCGTTGTATAACTACGTCTCTACTATCTCAGGATGCCGTCTCTGATTGGCACGGTTAGTGTAGCTTTATACACAGGGTGGGAACAACGCGAAGGGGGGGGGGGGGGGGGGTGTGGGTGGGGTGGTAGTGAGAGCATGTGCAATCTGTTTCAATCGGTCATTGTTTACAAATAGAAATATTGATTTAAAGCATATGTTTGCATTGAAATATCAATAAATCCCAATGGTTGATACTACATGTCTAATCCGGGGCAGGTTACTGAGTGATTCACAGAACTTTATATTAAAGAAATGGATCTGGAAACAACAGTTTTATATTCTAATATGAAATTATGGCAAAGTATTATAGAAACTTTGTTAATTTGACCGTGTACCAATATTGAAATGTTACAGTTAAATGGAGCGAATACAGTCGCAAACCGATTATGTATGAGATAGAATGCGAAGCAACGAGATTGAAAACAGAGTAACAAGATTATACCATAATGGCTTGTTCAAGCATCCCTGCGCTTATA